>JAVJIF010026569.1:0-20836 GCA_038442645.1 Agave tequilana
CGCTAGTATCAGCAAAATTAAGATTTGTTGTTCCCAAAGAGAATTTCAAGCCATAATCCATTCATAGAGATTCAAGCTTCATGCTTTTGGAATCATTTGAGGGAATGTGGTTCCATTTTGGCTTTATTGCCACCGAGAAATTTTGGCTTAGGTTTAATTTCAACTACATTAGTTGAGAAGGAACGGGGTTAATTTTCTCTTTTTTTTTTTTGAAGAACTTTTGTTGAAAAGAAATGAAAATGGGGACATGAGGTAGTTGACACGCATTTGTCAATTTGACAGAGAGGCAAATATTTTGGGCTGTTTGGATTCAAGGAATTGGGTGGAAGTGAGGAAGTGGGAACTGTCTTTTCTCATTTCCGCTGTTCATCCAAACACCGGAAAAGAAAAATGAAAAAAGGTCTTTTCCTTTTCTCTTTTCTCTTTTACACAAACTTTTCCTCACTTCTAGAGTGCTACAGTTAATTTGTGGTCATGTAAATCTCATTTGTAATAAGTTGTAGTACAAAATAGTTAATTTTTTGCTCATATAAATCTCACTTGCATTCTAATTACAGTCCCAATTATTATTCTCTTAATTAATTTTTATTTTAATATTATTTTGCGGTCAACTTTGTGGTCAACTTTTTCACTTCTATTTTCACATTACCATCCAAACACCGGAAAAGACATAACATTTTTCAAACCACACTTCCCAACAACATCCAAACACCAAAAAATTTACTAACCAATTCTCAGGTTCCAAAGGGAACTATTACCACTTCCTCACTTCTTCACTTCCTCACTTCCACCCTTAACCAAACAGGCCCTTTGTGAATTTTCCAAATGGGATTACAGTTTGAGGACAACTGCAACCTGGAGGTGGGACCACTGTGGGTTTAACTGTGATCACGAAAGCCAGAAAATTTTTTGCTCACAGTGTTTTTTTTTTATAGTCGTCATTGCGTCCATTTGGATCATTGATTCCGGTGGACTTTTAGATGCCAGTGACCTACCTGGATGAATAGCTTTAGGGGTGGCAATTGGGTCGGGTCGGGTTGACCCAACCCAATTACTGCTCGACCGTATAATAATCGGGTCGGGACCCGATTATTATACGGGTCAAAAATTCAGACCCAGACTCGACCCAAGCTTAATCGGGTCGATCCCACCCGACCCATTTGACCCGATTATTAAGCCTTAAATACAATTTCTTTAAACTATATTACTAAATTGTTTGGTGATATAGTTGATCATCATACTAAACTCATACACTAGAGGTCACAGGTTTTAAATTAGGCTCACGCATATTTTTTGACAATTTAATTTAGGTGAAAGGGAGGAGGCGATGACGGTGGTGGAGGAGATCGGAGGGGAAAGGCCGAGGAGAAGAGAGAACAATTAGGTTGGGGGTCAAGAGGGTCTGACGGGTTTGGGTCGACTCGACCAATTTAATAATCAGATAAGATGGGTCGACCGATTACGACCCAAACCCAATTAGCCCAAACCCATACCCACTAACTCTGGGTTGGTCGGGTCGGGTCGGGTCGGTCGGGTCTAGCGGGTCGCGACCCGTCTGCCACCCCTAATTATAGCTCCCAGGTCACGATCACGGTTACGGTGGTGAATGAGTAACCGGTGAGCAAAATGGAACTACGGGAGCCATGACCTGAGTTCATGTACCGTACTACAAAGCATGTTATGAGTAATATTGACTTGCCTCTACTGCTTGCACTTGAATTTTAGGCTATTATTATTATTATTATTAGTTTTAAATTCTTTTTAAAGAAATGCCGTGGTAGAAACTTTATGTATATATAATCTAATTCGTGTTCCAAATATTCGTAGATAGAAAATATACATGAAAATTAGATATTCTACTCCAATCTCTTTGGATGTGTATATTCATGCGAGTCGATCAGAATATAAAGCGAGGGTATGAATCTAAAGAAACCAAGTTCCACCTCTGTTCACAACCGATTTGTAGCTTGTTGGTTGGGGTTTGATGAATGAGGTTATGTTAAGTCATTTAAGATCTGAATAGTCTAATATCGGATAACTGAGTAAAAATTGAAGCACATCAATATAAAATTTGGTTTTTATCTATCAGCCGGGCTTTTCGGTCAGATAAGATATCAGCTTATATTTGTGTCTTCACTTATTTGCATCTCCGATGAGCTTGATTTGTCACAACAGATTAGAATTCATCAAATTTTGAACTTTAGCAATAATGTTTACTCTTTTTTCTACTGCTGAAAATAAATTATAGTACATAACCAAACTTGAAACTTTCTGTAATCCAACTCCACTCTTACAGAGCAAAGATCGCTTTCAATTGATATTAAGAGGGTACAATTTCATAGATACAAACGGAATCTATTAGCATATCTCAACCCCTCCGTATAGTTAATTTCATTTTTCATTTTTTATCACACATTTTCTTTTCTTCTTTTTTCCCCACTCCAACAGGCACAAGGAACAAAGGCTGCTTGAGCCAAATGTCCCCTATTTTATTGCTGAGAGAAACCCTTGATGTGAACCACAGACAAGGGTGGACCTCTAGGGTCCTCTAGAGGTTCAGAACCAACTAGTAGAGTTACTGAGAACGATCACAGACGCACAAACATAGAAAAAAAATAGAAAACACGAGATTTAATGAGATTCGACAATTTGCTTACGTCCTCAGGGCAGAAGAGAGAAAGATCTTATTAATCAAATCACCAATACATGTTACAAATAAGAGTACAACACTCTCAATATATAGCTAAAGAATTCACAAATAAAAAAAAACCAAAACTTCTGAAATCGAATCAAAATAAAAAATCAGAATCCAATTTGAAAACTAACAGCACCGACTTGCGGTGGACCGCTCGTTATGCAATCGCAACCCAACAAACCAGTGCTCTCGGGTCGGCCGACAGACTTCACCATGTAACATATGCGGTCAACCGGGCGGTCGACCACTAAGCAAATTGCGCCTGCGCTGCTCTCTGTGAAATCACCTTGAGGGGGTGTGAATATGTGATATGCTAATCTAATGTGAAAAATACAAGTATAAAATATTACAACTACATGGTAAAATGAAAAACCAGAAGAAAAGTCGAATTCCCAATGAATGGCCTTAAAACTTTTCCTCACAATTCCTGTTAATAAAAGTTGAGATGCACAAACTTGAATGAGTGAAACCGATGAACTAATAGCAATAGAAATAGAGTAATGAGTATAAATTAAACACAAGATAAATATGAGCAATATTAAGCAGCTAGATGTAAGCAAGAGTAAGACAAATAAGCAATCGAAAACATAAGAGATTAGTTTTAATGTTCGAGCAACTTGCTCTGTGTCCCTGCCTTCACCGTAATAAAGGATTTTCATCAGCTTCACAAGAACTCAACAATTAAGATTCCGTAAGACCAGAGTCTCAACTCCAACCTCAATCCTCAACACAAGAGGAGAAACACAAAGAAGAAGATGATTACAACCATTTCATACTCTCATTATAACTTTCTATAATATAAAGTGGAGTTTGAGGCTCAAGAAGTTTGTGAGAGAAATATTAGTAAAATGATTGAACTTTATAAGCTTAAAACTTGAAGAAAATGATTAAAAATGAAAGCTCTTTAAAACTAGAAACTTGAATTTTTTTCCCCTTAAATTTTAAAACAATTTTAGGGATTTTTCTTGGTTTAAAAACTCTCTACAAATGACATGTATTTATAGGAGATGGGAAAATATCATTAAAGAGGTAATTAGAACTTTAAACACACACTAATAAAGTGAAAAATACCTGTTTGGAAAAAAAAAACAGATTTGAATTTGAAAATGCCCGTTTAAAACTCAGTTGTCGTTTTGGTTACTCTAGCGGTTGACCGGCCACGGCTATTTTCAAAGTAGCCCTTGCCTACGGTCGACCGGTCGGTCAACCGTCTAGGAGAAATAGAGAACAACAGAGAGCTCTAAATTGAGCTCAGTATTAGCGGTCGACTGTTGGTCGACCAGCCAGAACAACAACAAATGGTGCCAGTGGATCAGTCAACTGGCGGTCGATCGGCCACTCAGCCTAGGGCATGTGCACGTTCTGTGCATGTCCGGTCGACCAAGTGTCAACCATGCAGAACACAGAAATGTTATGCATGGACATTGGTTGATCGGGCAGTCAACTGTCTCAGCCCAAAAATCCCAAATTTATTTTAAAAATCTTTTTGTATACGTGAAACTTCTTGATCATCAATCTAACATCCTAAACTTAAACAATCATATTCTTACAAGAGTTACATAGTTTTCTTCAAGTAGACTTTTCTAAAATTCATGTTTTAACTTTTCGAGCTTGAATTACATACTTGAATCAACTTGAATACTTCAATACCTTCCTTTCGAGGAAGAAAGAAGTAAAATCCTAACTCTTGAAACATGTAAACTTAAAAATACTTGAACTTAATTGGTGCTAGATAACTGCATGAGCTTTGGAATCATCAAAACAAAACTATGATTATACTCTTGGGCCAACAATCTCTCTCTTTTAATGATGACAAAACTCAAGGGTTATTTATATAAATTATATAAAAAGCTTTGAAAAGCGCTACTAAAATTATGCTTATATAAATCAGGTTCAACATATCAATAACAAACAAGTCACATGCATATCAATAGTACCAACAATTTAGAACAATATGCATAAACGGTCATCCATCCATCAATTCCACCATCCACCAATTACATATACAATAGAGAATCAAAATTACTAACTCAATATTGCATAAAACAATAGAATGGATATAACATCAAATAACTCAAAACCATGAAAACTTATCAAAACTGTAGATAATAACTCAAATACCTCCCCCCTTTTATCATGCATCAAAAAGAAGTAAAAGTATACAAGAAAAAATATTAGAAGCTAAAAAGAGATACCAAAAACACATGTATATCAATTCATGAACCATATGAAACAAACATGAAGCAATTTTAAAACTCATGAATCCATAGTGCAGATATTTAACTCACCACAAATGAATAAAAATCTATTATAATCTAATGGTTTAGTAAAAATGTCTGCACGTTAAAAATAGTAGAAAAATAATCAATGTCAATATCTCCTTTCTCATAGTGATCTCTAAAAAAGTGATATCAAATCTCTATATGCTTGTATTACTATGTTGATTTGCATCCTTGATCATATGAATAATACTAGTGTTATCACAAAATATTTTAATATGGTCTAATATAAATCATAGTTAAGGAGAGAGTGTTTCATCCAAAGGACTAGCTATAAGCCCGGCCACAACATACTCCGTCTCTGCGATTGAGAGGGCTACGGAATTTTGTTTCTTGGAAGACGATGAACTAGACAATTTCCTAAAAATTGACCAGTTTCACTAGTACTTTTCCTATCCACTCTACAACCAGCATAGTTGGCATCTGAAAAATTCGTTATTAAAAATTATCCGGTATTCGGATACCACAAGCTGATTCTAATAGTGCCCTTAAGATATCTAATAATGTGTTTTACCGCTACCAAATGGGACTCTTTAGGACAAGATTAGAATCAGACAAACACTAAACATAATATCCAGCCTACTAACTGTCAAGTAAAACAAACTACCAATCATGCTTCTATAGAGTTTAATTTAACGTTTTTACCTTATTCATCCTTGTAAAGCTTTGGTGTGGTAGCCATGGGAGTCTTGCATGTCTTTGCATCTTCAAGCCCAAATTTTTTGATAAGCTCTCTTGTGCACTTAGCTTGGTGTATGAAAATCTTATCACTTGCTTGATTGGAGTTCAAAAAAGTAGTTGAGCTCTCTCATCATTGACATTTCGAACTCTTTCTTCATGCATGATTCAAAATTCTTACAAAACATTTCATTAATAGATTCAAAAATGATATCATCAACATAAATTTGCATAATAAGGATATCACTATTTATACTTTTTGTAAACAATGTAATATCTCAAAACCATTTGAAATAAGAAAAGTAGAAAGTCTTTCATATCAAGCTCTTATTTTAAATTATATAAAATCTTTTCAAATTTAAAAACAAAATCCGGATGTGTAGGATCCACAAACCTGGGGGTTGTTCAACATACACCTTCTCTTCGATAAAACTATTTAAAAATACACTTTTAACATCCATTTAAAAAAGCTTAAAATATTTGAATGAAGCAAAAGCAAGTGTCATCCGTATGACTTCAAGCCGTGCTATGGGTACAAAGTTTTCTCAAATCGATATCTCGATTTGATGTAACCTTAAGCTACTAACCTAACTTTACTCCTAATAACATTTTCTGACTCATTCAACTTATTAGTAAAAATCTATTTAGTACCGGTCTATCATGGGGTCTAGGAATAAAATGTCAAACTTGTTGTGTTCAAATTGATTGAGCTCTTCTTACATTGCAAGTAACCAATATAAGTCGCCCTCGGCTTCGAGGATGTTCTTGAGCTCAATATGTGAAATGAATACAAAATGACCACAAATATCATGGAGTTTGGAGCGAGTAGTTACCCCTTGGATACATCACCTATGATGAAGTCTTGGGATGATTTGTAACATATCTCTAATCCTTTGAAAGTGGTTGAGTTGGCTCCACTTCAATGTCTTAAGCATCACCATGTTCATCATCCTTTGGCTTCTCTTCTTACATTCGTGAGTCCTTCAATGATATTTTCTCCATGTCTTCACCTAAGGAATCAATTTCTACAATATTCTTCATAAAAGTATTAGGTTCATCAAATTTGACATGCTCAGACTCTTCAATAGTCAAAGTAGGCTTATTGAAGACTCTATAGGCCTTACTAGTATTTGAATATCCAACAAATATAGCTTCATAAGATTTAACATCAAATTTACCTAAATTATCCTTGGTGTTCAAAACAAAACATTTACAACTAAAACTCTAAAATATGAAATATTAGTTTTCTCAAATAGTAAATCTTAAAAGGAGTTTTGGAAGTGTTTCTGGAAAAATAAATTCTATTGATATGAAACATGAAGTATTTACAGTCTCGGTTCATAGATATTAAGGGAGTCCGTGTTTACTAATCATGATCCTAACCATCTCTTAAAGAGTACGATTCTCCTTCAATGACTCCATTTTGTTGTGGAGTTCGAGGACAAGATAGTTCATGTTTAATTTCATTTTCTTCACAATAAGTTATAAAGAAATGGTTAATGAATTCACCACCTCTATCACTCCTTATGCGCAAAATTGAAAAATCTTTTTCTTTCTCAACACTTTACTAAAAACATAAAAACGCAAAATAGATTCATCTTTGTGTTCTAAAAAGAAAACGCATGTAAATCTAGAGAAATCATCAACTAAAATAAAAACAACGATTACCATTAAACTTTTAGTTTTTGTTGGACCAAACAAATCTATGTAGATCAACTCTAATGGTTTAGATGTCATGATATCCTTGATTATTTGAAAGAAGACTTTATTTGTTTTTTAAGTTGGCACACATCACAAATGCGGTCTATTTCAAACTTCAAGAAAGGAACACCCTTCACCTATTTCTTAGAGTTAATTCTAGATAGATGGTCAAACAAAATATGGCCTAGTATCTTATGCCATAACTAATAATTTTCATTAAAATCATTTAAACAAATAGCATTGCAATGTAAATTTAACATATCAATCATATAAATATTGTTTCACGAAAACTAAAAGGAACACAAATATTTGTTTTTTATCTAAAACATCGCAAGTGAAATCATCAAAAACAATTTAAAACTTTTATCATAAAGTTGGCTAATGCTCAAGAGATTATGCTTGAGACCTTCAACCAAGACAATATTTTCTATTAAAGGAGATGTGCCAATTTGAATATTACCTATACTAATAATTTTGCCCTTTAAATCTTCTCTGAAGGTGACAGTGCCACCTGTTGGCCCAGGTTACAATCACCCGTTTTAGTGTGTTTGATG
Source organism: Agave tequilana (assembly GCA_038442645.1). NCBI lineage: Eukaryota > Viridiplantae > Streptophyta > Magnoliopsida > Asparagales > Asparagaceae > Agave > Agave tequilana. Next base: position 7,908 of record JAVJIF010026569.1, read on the forward strand.
ATCACAAAACATATATAGTTATTTGTACTAATCATGTTTGTTGTTTCAGTGTGTTTCAGGGTTCTAATGATTCTAGGAGCATTCTTCCCTAAAAGAATGGTTTTTGACTCAAGTCACCTCATTTCGGGCTCAAGTATCAAGCTTTGCAAGATCACATATGGAGAAGCCCACTTGAAAACCTTGTAGTCAATTAGAACCAATGTAAGAATAGTTTGTTAAAGTTTGAGGTTGTAGAATATTGGTTCTAGGACACACACACACATTTTCCAAAAATAAAGTTTTTAGTTTTGATATTTTGTTTAAAGTTCATGCCTTGGTCTCTATACATGATTCAATGTTTACAAATTTTATATCTTGTTTATATCATGTATTTCTATCTTTCCAGCATGATATTTAATAAAATTTTCCTACAAAATTATTTCTGAAAATTTTCAAAGTCCAAAAATTCCTCTCTATTTTCTGTTTCAGGCTGGACGGCCGACCGCATCGGTCGACCGGATCCTGTGTCTGGACGTGCACGCTTGTGCACGTCCGCCGGCCGACCGACTGGGCGACCGGCAGAGAAAACAGATTGCTCACTGTTTTTGTCGGTCGGCCGAACGGTCGACCGACCAAAGTTTCTTCTCTCTGTTTTTGTCGGGCGGCCGACGGTCGACCCGAACCCAACAGCTATATGCCAGCAGGGCTGACGGCCGACGGGACGGCGACCGCCAAGCCTGCCAGAGCCCAACGGCTCCTTCCTCTTTGGTGCAATTCTGAAATCTGTTTTTGGATCTGTTTTTTTAGCAGAACTTACTTCAGTTTTTGGGATATTTGGGATCAAATAAGCTTAATTAAAATGTGTTTTAATCCCATCCTCTCCCTATAAATAGAGGAGATAGGTCTCTTGCAAAGACACAAGAAAAATCCCTAGTTTACAAGTTTTCAAAAGAAAGAAAAAGTTTCAAAGCTCTCAATTCTCTCTTGCATTCTTGGCTATTATTTTTCAGTTGTGTTCTCAAGCAAGTTTCATTTACAACTGAGTTTGTTTTTCTCACTACACTTCTAGAGCCAAAATTCCCATCCTCATTCTATAAGGAAGTTGTAAAGAGAAAGTTGTAAGAAGTTTGTGATCCTTTTGGTGATCACTTGGCTACTTGTTCCTTCTTCTTGTTCTTGTTGAGATACCTCTTCGGTAGAGGTTTGTAAGTGGTGGAGTTCGGTACTCCGGTCTTCGGTAGACCTTGTAAAGTCCTCGGTGGATAGTGGAAACCCTTCACGGCGGTGAAGGCGGGGAGTAGAGCGGTGGCTCGAACCTCGAAACAAATACTTTGTGTTTGCGATTGATTTTCTCTTTGCTCTCTATTGCTCTTACTTTCTTGCTCTTGATATTGCTATTCTTTCATACTTTGTGATATATCTTGTGTGCACTACATTATTGCTTCCAATTCATATCTTGCTATATTGTCGATCATTACTCATACAACAAGATTGCAATACGCACCTCAAACTCATATCTAGAGGAATCACGAGGAAGGAGTTCAGAGCCCTTCACCGGGTATTCGGCTCTTAGTCTTGTTTTGAGTGATCGTTGCATCATTCATTCATACTTGTTTTAAAAGGATTGTTAGATTAGCATTTACACCTATTCACCCCCCCTCTAGGTGTTTTCAATTGGTATCAGAGTATTGGTCTCTAGGCTCTTGGCTTAACAACCTTAGAGAGATCCACTATTTGCTAATCATTTCATTTTTCACACACTTCCACTTAGTAAAAATGGCCGATGGAATTAAGACCCCCCCAAAGTTTGATGGACTTAACTTTCTCATATGGAAGGTTAAGATGACAGTTTTCTTACAATCTCAAGGAAGTCGAGATGCAAAGGCCGTAACCAAACCTTTTAGTGCACCCACCGGTGATGAGTCCACTTGGTCCGAAATTGAGACCAAAGAATTTGATGCTAACTCTAGAGCACACTATGCATTACTTCAAGCACTTAATGATGATGATATTGCTAGAGTAATACATTGTAAATCTGCATTTGAAATTTGGTCACATTTGCTTGTTACACATGAGGGGACCTCACAAGTGAAGAGGGCTAAGATAGACTTCTTCGGTCATAATATGAGAATTTTTCTATGAATGAAAATGAAACCTTAGATGATATGGTTACTAGATTTACCAAGATTACTAATGGACTTTCTTCTCTAGGTGATGGTATTGACAACGACCAAAGAGTAAGGAAGCTCATCCGGGCTCTTCCTCCTTCATGGGAAGTCAAAGTAACTACCTTGAAGGAACTCAACGACAAGGAGGAGATGGAGCTTATAGGTCTCATTGGAAACCTCAAGACCAATGAGATGGAAAGAAAAGCAAGAGAAGAAATGGCCCCCTCCAAGAAGAAAGCTATTGCCTTCAAGAGTCAATCCTCATACTCCAACAAAGACAATGAAGAAGAAGATGACGAAGAGCTCTCACTTCTTGTTAAGAACGTTCGGAGGATATATAACAAGACAAAGTTTCAAGGAAGAAGGAGATGGCAAGGAGGTAAAGAAGAAAAGAAGATTATTTGCTTCAATTGCCAAAGACCGGGTCATATTGTGGCAGAATGTCCGGATAAAGTGAAACACTCCACCTCCAAGAAGCCTTACAGGAAGAAAGTATTGAAGGCTACATGGGATTCCGAAAGTGAATCCGAGGAGGAAGTTGACACCGCCAACATGTGCTTCATGGCTAATGAAAGCACAAGCAAGGTAACCCCTACCACTTCTTTTGATGATGAGCTTTCCATGAATGAATTAGGAGAAGCATTTGTAAAACTCTCACATAATTATGATGTTCTTAAGAAAAAGTATTTAAATATGAAAAAGGAAAATGAGTCTCTTAATCATCATGTTATTACTCTTACTAAAGAAAAAGATGAATTATCTTCTACTTTAGTTTCCACCCAAAAAGATTTGATAACTATAAGATTTCTTGCAAAGGTAAGTTTCCACAAGTTAATGAAAATGAGATTTCCATGCTAAAAGAGAAAATTGATTCTTTAGGAGTAGTTTTGAAAAAGTGTAATTTGATAAGAATAGACTTGAGGCTATGTTTCCTAAGAAACAAGCCTCTAAGAAACAATCTCATGCTCATGCTCATGCTCATGTTCATACCTCACAACCTTTACATCATGCCAAACTCCCCAAACATGCTCACACTTCACACACACATCATGCATTCATGTATGGTAAAGTGTTTTCATGTTCATATTGTAGTCGTAAAGGTCACTTAGTTAAGTTTTGCTATGATAGACTTAATGCATCTCATCATAATGTTTGGGTTCGAAACACTAACTTTCAAGGACCCAAGAAAATTTGGGTACCAAAGTCAATGAATTTGCTAAATGATGTAGGTACTTTCCAAGGCGCAACGACGTAAAGGGTTGTGGTATCTTGATAGTGGTTGCTCAAGACACATGACTTGGGATATCAACAACTTTGCAACCCTATCAAGATACCATGAAGGTGGCACCGTCACCTTCGGAGATGATGCCAAGGGTAAAATCATCGGTATTGGTAATATTAAACTTGGTACATCCCCTTTAATAGAAAATATTGTTTTAGTTGATGGACTCAAGCATAATCTCTTGAGTATTAGTCAACTTTGTGATAAAGGTTTTGATATTATTTTGATAACATAGCTTGTAGAGTTTTTGATAGACAATCTAACACATGTATATTTTCCGGTTTTCGTGAAAGCAATATGTACATGATTGACTTGTCTAATATGTCTTGCAATATTACTTGTTTGAAAGCCCTCGATGATGACTCTTGGTTGTGGCATAGAAGATTAGGCCACATTTCTTTTGACCATCTATCTAGGTTAAACAATAAGGAAATGGTGAAGGGTATTCCTTGCTTGAACTTTGAAAAGGACCGCGTTTGTGACGCGTGCCAACTTGAGAAACAAACCAAGTCCTCTTTCAAGTCAATTAAGGATATCTTGACATCACGTCCCTTGGAGTTGATCCATATGGATTTGTTTGGTCCTACTCAAACCAAAAGTCTAAGTGGGAATCGTTTTGCATTTATTTTGGTTGATGATTTTTCGCGTTTAACATGGGTTTTCTTTTTAGAGCACAAAAATTAAGCCTTTTCACATTTTCAAGCCTTTAAGAAAAGAGTTGAAAAGGAAAAAGATTCTTCAATTTTAAGAATAAGAAGTGATAGAGGAGGTGAATTCATTAACCTACCCTTTATCACTTTTTGTGAAGAACATGGAATTAAGCATTAACTATCTTGTCCTAGAACTCCACAACAAAATGGAGTAGTTGAACGGAAAAATCGGACATTACAAGAGATGGCTAGGACAATGATTAGTGAATACGGTCTCCCACATTATTTGTGGGCCGAGGCCGTTAATACATCATGCTATATATCAAATCGTGTTTTCTTATGCAAAAATACTTCAAAAACATCTTTTGAGATTTATTTTTCTAGAAAGCCAAATGTTTCATACTTTAAAGTTTTGGATGCAAATGTTTTATTTAAATACAAAAGACAATTTGGGAAAATTTGATGCTAGGTCTTATGAAGCAATCTTTGTAGGTTACTCAAATACTAGTAAAGCTTATAGAGTTTTCAATAAGTCATCTTTAACTATTGAAGGGTCTATACATGTAAAATTTGAGGAATCTAATGTGTTGTTAAGAATGTTGTAGAAATAGATTCTTTGCATGAAGACATGGAGAAAGTCACTTTGAAGGACTCACCTACTATTGAAGACATGCCAAAGGATGATGAAGGAAGTGCAACTAAGGATCAAGAAGCTCAAGGAAATGAAATTCAAAGAATTGAAGTGGAGCCTACTCAACAACTTCCAAAGGATTGGAGATACAATCCACATCATCTCAAGGACCTTGTTTTAGGTGAAATATCTCAAGGGGTAACTACTCGTTCTCAACTTCATGATTTTGTGGACACTATGCTTTTATTTCTCATGTTGAACCCAAAAGCGTCCTCGAAGACGAGGCCGACTCATATTGGTTGCTAGCCATGCAAGAAGAACTCAATCAATTTGAGCGCAACCAAGTTTGGCACCTTATTCCTAGGCCCCACGATAGACCAACAATTGGTACTAAGTGGATCTTTAAGAACAAGTTGGATGAGTCGGGTAACGTTGTTAGGAATAAAGCTAGGTTAGTTGCCCAAGGTTACACTCAAATCGAAGGTATCGATTTTGATGAAACCTTTGTTGCACCCGTAGCACGGCTTGAAGCCATACGAATGACACTTGCATTTGCTTCATATAAAGATTTTAAGCTTTTTAAATGGATGTGAAAAGTGCTTTATTAAATGGATTTATTGAGGAGGAGGTGTATGTTGAACAACCCCCCGGGTTTGTTGATCCTACACATCCGGATTTTTTTTTTTAAACTTGACAAAGCTCTTTATGGTTTAAAACAAGCCCTAGGGCTTGGTATGAAAGACTTTCTTTATTTCTAATTTCAAATGGTTTTAAGAAAGGTAAAATAGATACTACTTTGTTTACAAAACATGTTGAAAATGATATTCTTATTTTGCAAATTTATGTGGATGATATCATTTTTGGTTCTACTAATGAATCTCTTTGCCAAGTTTTGAATCATGCATGAAGGATGAATTCGAAATGTCTATGATGGGTGAGCTCAACTATTTCCTTGGTCTCCAAATCAAGCAAAGAAAGGATGGGATCTTCATCAATCAAGCCAAGTACACAAAAGAACTTATCAAGAGGTTCGGGCTTGAAGGAGCTAGAGTGAGTAAAACTCCCATGGCAACAACCACAAAACTTGATAAGGATGAACAAGATAAAAGTGTAGACATTAAGCTTTATCGTAGCATGATTGGTAGTTTGTTGTATTTGATGGCTAGTAGGCCGGATATTATGTTTTGTGTATGTCTTTGTGCTCGTTTTCAATCATGTCCTAAGGAGTCTCATTTAGTAGCGGTAAAACGCATTATTAGATACCTTAAGGGCACAATTGAAATGGGTTTGTGGTATCCGAAAACCGGACTATTTGAAATGAAGAGTTTTTCGGATGCCGACTATGCGGGTTGTAGGGTAGATAGGAAGAGTACAAATGGAACATGTCAATTTCTTGGTAATTGTCTTGTTTCTTGGTCTTCCAAAAAGCAAAATTCGGTAGCCCTTTCAACCGCCGAGGCGGAGTATGTTGCAGTCGGAGCTTGTTGTGCACAAGTTCTTTGGATGAAACATACTCTCCTTGACTATGATTTGCATTTTGATCATATTAAAATATTTTGTGATAATACTAGTACTATTCATATGACTAAAAATGCAAATCAACATAGTAAAACTAAGCACATTGACATTAGATATCACTTTCTTAGAGATCATTATGAGAAAGGTGATATTGATATTGATTATGTTTCTACCTATTTTCAACTTGCCGATATTTTACAAAACCTCTAGACTATGCTAGATTTTCATTTATTTGTGGTGAATGTTTGTATTATAGATTCTTGAAAGAAATTTTTCTTATTTTGTTTACCCTTTTTGATATATGACAAAAAGGGGGAGAAAAAGTGTAGTTTATTAGTTTAGTTTATTTTAACTTTAGAGTTTTAAGTTTTTATGCACTTTGGATTTTGTTTTGTGCATTGTGTTTTATGCTTTATGTATGTAGCCATTCATTTTTATACATAGTCATTCTTTTATACATAGCATAATTTGAGGGGGAGCTTCCATGCTCCTTTTCCCATGTTTAAAATAACTATATGTTTTGTCATCATCAAAAAGGGGGAGATTGTTGGCCTAAGGTTACAATCACCCGTTTTAGTGTGTTTTGATGATCACAAAAATATATATAGTTATTTGTACTAATCATGTTTGTTGTTTCAGTGTGTTTCAGGGTTCTAATGATTCTAAGAGCATTCTTCCCTAAAGGAAGGTGTTTTTGACTCAAGTCACCTCATTTCGGGCTCAAGTATCAAGCTTTGCAAGATCACATATGGAGAGCCCACTTGTAGACCTTGTAGTCAATTAGAACCAATGTAAGAATAGTTTGTTAAAGTTTGAGGTTGTAGAATATTGGCTTTAGGACACACACACATTTTTCCAAAAATACAGTTTTAGTTTTGATATTTTGTTTAAAGTTCATGCCTTGGTCTCTATACATGATTCAATGTTTACAAATTTTATATCTTGTTTATATCATGTATTTCTATCTTCCCAGCATAATACTAATAAAATTTCCTACAAAAATTATTCTGAAAATTTTCAAAGTCCAAAAATTCCTCTCTATTTTCTGTTTCAGGCTGGACCGGCCGACCGCACCGGTCGACCGGATCCTGTGTCTGGACGTGCACGCTTGTGCACGTCCGCCGGCGACCGACCGGGCGACCGGCAGAAAACAGATTGCTCACTGTTTTTTGTCGGTCGGCCGAACGGTCGACCGACCAAAAGTTTCTGCTCTCTGTTTTTTGTCGGGCGGCCGACCGGTCGACCCGAGCCCAACGGCTATATGCTAGCAGGGCTGACGGCCGACCGGGACGGCGACCGCCAAGCCTGCCAGAGCCCAACGGCTCTTTCCTTTTTGGTGCAATTCTAAAATCTGTTTTTAGATCTGTTTTTTGGCAGAACTTCCTTCAGTTTTTGGGATTATTTTGGGATCAAATAAGCTTAATTAAAATGTGTTTTAATCCTATCCTCTCCCTATAAATAGAGGAGATAGGTCTCTTGCAAAGACACCAAGAAAAATCCCTAGTTTACAAGTTTTCAAAAGAAAGAAAAAGTTTCAAAGCTCTCAATTCTCTCTTGCATTCTTGGCTATTGTTTTTCAGTTGTGTTCTCAAGCAAGTTTCATTTATAACTGAGTTTGTTTTTCTCACTACACTTCTAGAGCCAAAATTCCTATCCTCATTCTATAAGGAAGTTGTAAAGAGAAAGTTTGTAAGAAGTTTGTGATCCTTTTGGTGATCACTTGGCTACTTGTTCCTTCTTCTTATTCTTGTTGAGATACCTCTTCGGTAGAGGTTTGTAAGTGGTGGAGTTCGGTACTCGGTCTTCGGTAGACCTTGTAAAGTCCTCAGTGGATAGTGGAAACCCTTCACGGCGGTGAAGGCGGGGAGTAGAGCAGTGGCTCGAACCTCGAAATAAATACTTTGTGTTTGCGATTGATTTTCTCTTTGCTCTCTATTGCTCTTACTTTCTTACTCTTGATATTGCTATTCTTTCATACTTTATGATATATCTTGTGTGCACTACATTATTGCTTCCAATTCATATCTTGCTATATTGTCGATCATTACTCATACAACAAGATTGCAATACGCACCTCAAACTCATATCTAGAGGAATCACGATGAAGGAGTTCAGAGCCCTTCACCGGGTATTCGGCTCTTAGTCTTGTTTGAGTGATCGTTGCATCATTCATTCATACTTATTTTAAAAGGATTGTTAGATTAGTATTTACACCTATTCACCCCCCTGTAGGTGTTTTCACCATCTTCATGATACCTTGATAGGGCTGCAAAGTTGTTGATATCTCAAGTCATGTGCCTTGATCAACTGCTATAAGCTACCATCGCTCCCTACGTCTTGGAGCCTTGGTGCGTACCTATATCAAATAAAGAAGTTAATTTGGTACCCATATTTTCTTGGGTCCTATTGTGTTAGTTCTTCGAACCCAAACATGATCATTTGAACCATTAATTCGATCAAAATAAAACTTAGCTAAGTGACCCTTCCAGCCACAATAAGTGCATGAATATACTCTACCATACATAAATGCATGATGTGTATGTATATGATGAGCATGTGAAACATGAGTATGCTTAGTGTGTGTGTGTGTGTGTGTGTGTGTGTGGCATGTTTAGCATGATGTGTGTGAGCATGTTTTGTTTGAGGAATATGAGCATGTGTAGCATGAGAAAAAAGGAACATGTTTTCTTAGAGTGTGTCTCTTAGGAACATGGCATCTAATCTAACCTTATCAAACTCACATTTCTTCAAAACATCACCCAAAGTGCTATTTTTTTTCCAAAATAGAAATCTCATTTTCATCGATTAAAGAAAATTTGGCTTTACAAGAAATTTTGTGTGCATTAAAATCTTTTTGTCTAGCAAGAAGTATGAAAGATAAAACATCTTTTTCTTTTGAAAGAGACAACTTGATTTTGAAGAAATTCATTTTTTTTTTTCAAATATTTCTTATTAAGAGAATCATAGTTGTTAGACAACTCTTCAAAAGCCTCGCCCAATTCATCCATTGTCAATTCACAATCATCAAGTTAGGGTTCGGATATTATCTTGAGTATGTTGTCATTAGCCATGAAACACACATTTATTGTATCCACCTCTTTTTCGGGTTCACTCTCTGAATTTCATGTAGGGTTCAAGGCCTTCTTTTTGTAAGCGCTTCTTTGAGATTGTAGGCTTGCTTTTGTTCTCTGGCACTCGGCAATGATATGTTCGAGTTCTCCGGCAATTGAAGCAAATGATCTTGTCCTTCTTCCCTTGCCATCGTCTCTTATTGTTGAACATGGCCTTATTGTACATCCTCCTTACATTTTTTCACTAGGAGGGAAAGCTCTTCACATCTTCTTCTTCTTCATCGTCAGAGATTGTGGGAGTAGACTTGAAGGCTAGCATCTTCTTCTTTGTGGAGCAATCTCTTCTCTTGCCTTCCTCTCTATCTCATGGGCCTTTAGATTTTCAATAAGATCAACAAGCTCCATCTCTTCTTTGTCATTTAGCTCCTTCAATATTGTAGTTTTGATTTCCCATGATGGTGGTAGAGCAAGAATGACCTTCCTCACTTTTGGTCATTATCAATAGCATCACCTAGAGAAACAAAATCATTGGTGATTTTAGTAAACCTAGTAACTATGTCATCAATAGAATCATTTTTACGCATGGTAAAAATTTTCATATGGGAATGCAAGAGATCAATCTTAACTCTCTTGACCTGTAATGTTCCCTCGTGTGTGACAACTAGGTGTGGCCAAAGCTTATAGGCGAATTTACAATAAATGACCCTAACTATGTCATCATCATTCAAGACTTGAAGCAATGCATAGTGTGCTTTTGCATTGGCATCAAATTTCTTAGTGACAATATCGAACCATGTGTCCTCATTACTAACAGGTACACTAAAAGGTTTGGTCACCGCCTTTGCAACCGGCTTCCTAGGGATTGCAAAAAAAATGGTCATCTTAACCTACCATATGAAAAGGTTAAGGTCATCAAACTTGGTTGGGTCTTAATCTCTTCGGCCATATTAACTAGTGTGGATAGCAAATGAAAATGCAAATGAAGTGATTAGCAAAAAGATCTCTTCAAGGTGGTTAAACCAAAATCTAGAGATCAAGACTCTAATACCTATTGAAAATACACCTAGAGGGGGTGAACATGTGTAATACTAATCAAATACGAAAAATAACTATCTATGAAAAATGATGCAAACCGGTCACTCAAAATAATAATTGAGGCCGAATTCAATCGTGAAGGGCTCTAAAACTTCTCCTCTAAAATTCCTCTAGATTATGAGCTGAGGTGCTCAATTGCCTTCTTATTGAGATAAGTAAAGACCGATAAATGAGAATGATGAATATAATGCAATGATGAGTGAAATGAAAGTAATAAGTAGATTATGCAAGAGAAGCAACAATACAAGTATAAGTAAAGTAAAAAGATAGAGATCAAGAGACAAGCAATCACAAACACAAAATTTTTTTTGAGATTTGAGCCACCGCTCTACGTCCCTACCTTCACCACCGTGAAATATTTCACTATCCACAATAGGATCTTCCACAAAAGGACCTTACAATAAGAAATTATAATAGTCTACACAAGACCGGAGTATACAACTCCAACACTTAATCCTCTACACAAGAGGTAATACAAAACTAATGAGATTTTACAAAGTTCTTGGTGATCACTAGATCACAAACACTTTCTTCTTTATAAATTCCTATAGAGTAGATATAAATTGAGGCTAAAGAAGTTTATGAGAGTAAAATTCAGTTTAAAAAAATTTAAGAGCTGAAAAACCAATTGAAATAGCTTTGAAAATGAAAGCACTTGAAAATTAGAAACTTGAAAACTTGATTTTCAAAAACTTGTAAAACTTCTTGAAACTTTCTTGTATATTCTTGTTGTCTATTGTTGTATAAATCCTCTTCCCATGACCCATATATATAGGCAACTCATAAACCCTGTTAGTTTAGCTCACTAGGTCATTTGGGAAGAGATTTGATCAAGAAAAAACAAAAATACCCATTAGAAAAATCAGAGAAAAAATATATTCTGAAAACTAGTCATTATTGCTTTTTGTCAGAACTTCGGTCGACTGGCCAATCGACCGACCGTTCATTTTCATGAACTAGCCGTTGGGCTCAGTCGACCGCCCTGTGGACCGGACTCAACCCGAGACTATGGTTGAGCCACTCAGTCCATCTATTGGTCGACCGCTGTGGTTAGCAGTCGACTGATCGGTCAATCAGCTAACGTGCACAACGTGCAGAAACCCCTACCAATTATTCGGTCGACCGTTCTAGCCTTTAATAGGCTACGGTGACTGTTCGGTCGACCGACCTGGACCAAAACAAGTTTTTCAGAGTATTTTTGAATACCAAACTATTTTGAAAGTATTTTTTGTTTTTTTAAAGAAATATAGCAATGTATAAGTAATGAAGTAAATGTTCTAAACAGGATATAGAATTTAGGAAAAATTGGAAACATGTATTAAATACCTATCATGCAAAACATCGATATGATAAAACATGTATTTTTGAAAACTAGTATTTTTGTGTGTGTAACTTCTTGAGCATCAAATCTATATTCTACTCTTTTACATATTATTTTTCTTACAATATTCTTAGTGACTACAAGTGTCTTCAAGCGGGGTTCTTCAATAGCGACGTCGAGTGCTTTGAGCTCCAATCCCATACTTGAATACTCTTGAGTCTTCAACACCTTCTTTTAGAGGAAGAAACACATTAAATCCTCTTGAACCTTAAAACACACTTAAACACTTGAACTTTATTAGTACTAAATAACCACATATGCTTTGTTATCATCATAAAAAGAAACTGGTGATTGTAGCCTTGGACCAACATATTATTTTTTGTAGTTTTTTTGGGAAAAAAAATGATCCTAAATTTCCTTTTCAATCATCTTGCTTACTGTGTGCGATTTGCATCCAATAAATCTTGAGATATAACATTGTACCCAACCGTACAATTAGCTATGCCATCAACCTCCTTGATCAATCCAATGTCGTCGATCTTCCCGATCAACCCAACCTGTACCTGGTGTCCTTGGTAACTCGTCAATTCCTCACTAATATGTACAAACATGCTTCAAACAGTGGAATTTCTTTCATTCGCATTCACCACTGCATTCGGAGCACTGAAAAACATAGGGTTCAACTCCTTGATCACCCGAGTCTAACACCGATTCTCCGATCCAACACCCAATCAACCTCAGTAGTTGATCTGAACTCTATCCATTCTCACGCTTTCATTGGCTCTACCTGAGTGTTTGCTGTTTGAAGCCTGCATCAAATTTCAAGCGCTCCCCTGTGAACACCCATCACTTGAAGCTGTTTTGATGTTTGGTGTTATACCCACACCAAATCAAAAACAATTAATCCCTTAATGAAGCCTTAATTACTTCCCCTTTACTTACGCATGCCAGCGACATGCATGAGGTAAATTTCTCCTTAATCACGCGTCGCGTGGACCCGCTGCCTGGTCTCCTTCCTCGCGACGTGCAACGCTTGAGAACCCAAGCGTCTCGAGCTCCTTCCTCGGCGCCCCCACTCCCGGATCTCATAGCCGATCTCCGACGACCTACGGCGCTGCCTCGCGCCGTCACCTGCAAGCGCCTCCCTCCTGCCTCCGTTGTACCCCCCAGGAGAGAGGGAGATTGGGGGGGGGGGGGGGGGGGGGGGGGGGGGG
>JAVJIF010026570.1:0-79527 GCA_038442645.1 Agave tequilana
TTATATTAATATAAATACATTTTGTAGAAGATCATGTTTTCTTTTTCTTGTGTTGAAGTGCTCACACTCACAAAAGGTATGAATGGAATGGTTGATCGGAAGGGGGGTCATTGAACTAAAATTTTGTAAAATAATACAATGAAAGATTGTTGGTTGAGGAAATAAATGACTCATTTTTTCTATGACAACTAAAGCTTTAAAAATCTCTTTTTATTCTAAAATTTTCACATTAAAATAATTATAAATTCAGAACCATAAAACTTGAGCGAAACAAACCGCAAAGTTAAGGAGACTTGCCAACACATACAATACAATGTATATTAGAGGTCACTTGTATACTACTTCTCATGGGTTGCAGAGAGGGCTATGAAAACAAATGAGCTACATGCAAATAGTTTTATTTGGTTTATATTTTAGCGAGACTTTTGCTCGCTCAAATTTATAAACGAGTCAAACTCAAACTACACCTGCTCGCTTATGTTCGGCCCGAAAAAGCTCTTTGGATACATATTATTTTTAAAGTTATGAGATATTTTAAATATAATTCGTTTAGCTAATAAGGACACATATAAAAGTTTACGCCTTGTAATAAAGAAAGTTTGTCAATTAAAATCACTCATAAATTCTATACATTTCTTCTTCTCTAAGAGATTGATAAGAAAGTCCTTGGTACCAATATCAGAGGCTAAATTCTAAGGGTCGTCAAATGAACGAACCACTTAGGAACAGTTTGTGTTTGGCTCGACACTTAGCTTGATTTTACCTCTTGTTCGATTAATAAATGAGTTGAATTCAAAAAGGGTTCACTTGTTCAAGCTTGGATCATACATCCGTAGTTTAAGACTTGGAATTACACTGGGAAGAAGAGAATGAAGAGGCTTTTCCCTCCACACATGTGTAGTTTGAGACAGTGTTCTAAATATCCCCGATATTGTGCTGATATTGCGTTTACGGCACCTAGCCGCAATGATTTGGCACATCCAAACCGATATAGCGTTTTTCCATCCAAAATCGCCGATAAATAGGCATGAACCCGATATATCGGCCGCAATTTCGACGATTTTGGACCCGATATAGCGTTTTATATCCAATTTCTAGGTTAGACATTTGGGTAATTCGAGTGATGTGCCAATGTACCATTTTTGAAGATTCTACACTTGGATAGTGATTATGGATTCATAGGCTTAATGTAAGTTATCGAGTGAAGTATATCAAACATATGAGTATGATGTTTTATGTAGATTTATATAATTTATGCATATATTGTCTTATTGAGTTGTGATTTAAGACAAGAAGATATGTATATTTACAGTCCGATTTTGACATCCGATTTTTGAAAATATCCCCGATATATCCCCATCTCCGATAAATTTTCTTGACCGATGTAGCCCCTGTGGCTGCCATTTAGAACACTGGTTTGAGGAAGTTTCTTGAAATAAAAACTTTTAGAAACTTTAATAGCATGGTTTAAAATCTCAGTATCTGTATCGACATTGACCACTGTTTTTTAGTATCTATATTGACAATATCGGCAACATTAGTCATGTAAGGAAAATCGGCCTCGATATTGGTTGATATTTTAGGGTTAATATTTTATCCAATATCATAAAACCCGATATGATAAAAAAAAACATGTATAATAGTCATGGTTAGAGAATCTTGGTTAGGAAATCTACAAACGGTAACGAATGAAAAGAAAATGAAAGTAAATAACCAAATGAATGAATATTTATGAAAGACTATATGTAACCATAAACCAGGATGGCCATCTTTTTAGTTTGATTATAGAATTATGACACAATCTTATGATATGTAACAAATGAAGTAATAACCTTTCATATGATTATAACCCTAAATAGCCATCATCCATCTATATCTATTATCAAGATACTTCAACGAAATACAACATTGCCCATCTATTTCCAACGAGACCACTGGAAGGTATGGCTGTGTCCCTTTTTACAGGCTTTTGTTGAAAAGCACGAACTTGTCGAATGCTCTTTCTTCTTAGGTCTGCAATTGAATGCTTATATCTTGGGGTAAGACCATAAGACTATTCACGTCTTACATCTAGATGAAGTATTGAAGATCAAGGGCTTCTACAAAGTCTTTCATAGTTAGCAAAATCATATTTTATATAAAGAACTATGATAAAGGCCATAACTCTTCTATTTTAGCTAAATGTCATACTATCTTTATTTAGTTATAACTGGAAGCATGTGAATCTGATCCATGATAAATATCAAGTTGTATATTATGAAACCAATTTCATATGTTTTTATTGCGAAGAGGGGTTTGATTTGTGCTGTAAAATTAGGATAGCAATGGAAATAAAATATTTTGTAAATATAGAATTCTTTTTCTTTACCACATTTTCTTTTATTTGCACTGCAATGCATATTTGTCGTGGCTATTTTCTTATTGTGGAGCAAACAAGCATCCATTCGGTGGCAAAAAATTGTTGTCTCAGAAAGGTTGTTGGATTTAATCCCTCTAGTGCAATGAGGGGAGATTTACATTAAAAGAAAAAGTAAGTTTATAAAATTGGCTAAAGTTTTGGAAAGTGAGGCACTAAGGTTGCATAGGTATATTCTTTAATGCATTGCTATATTGGTATTTAGCAGAGAAGGATTCTCATGTTTTCATCAATGGAAGTTCTTTCATAAGGGCCTTTTTAGAAAATTCTAGCCCTTTTCAACTTTCTTTAGATTCTCATCTTTATTGCTTGGCTTTTACACATGAGCTGACTGGCACTTATTCAATAGAACTCTACCATAAATGGTCTTACTGGTAACTTTTTTGACAGGCTGTCCCTGAGGTCAGAATTAAGGGAGGTTATCCTGAGCGAGTTGGGCAACTGGATTGCCAAGTAAGCCTTTACTCATCTTGTTGTTAGCATTATAGAGTTTTCTTCTTATGTTGACCAGTAAAATACAAATCAAAATAATGGAATAATTCACCTTTGTTTTCTTAGATGCTTGTATTTTGCTGTAAGAGTAGATTTTTTCAGAATGTGGTTATTTCAAACTTGCATTCTCTAATGGATTATCTTGTAATGTGGAGTGTTGAACTTAAAATGCTCAATTGAATGTAGTAGCTGGTGTTACTAATATTTTTCACCAAAATTCCCTATTATTTTTGAGTTGAGTGAGTATTCTTCTGGAGGACAGCTGAATTCATTCCTACAGTTAAACCATCTATAAAGAAAGTTAAACCTTGCGTACAAGTAATTCAAGTAATTGGACCTGGGAAGTGAAACATATACCCCGGATCTACTGATTCTGTCTTTTTTGATAACTTTAGAGGGACATTATTATTTTTAAATGGTGATCTTTTCTCTCTCTTGAAATCGGTTAAGATCTGAGCTTGTAGGATTGATAAGCTGCACAAGCCACAAAGTGAAAGTTACTCAATGCCGCACCATGCAAATACTGTCATACATCAAAAGAACGATATATAACAGTTAGCGATGATGCTATTAGATGTATATGTCTGGCACACACTTGTTATTCAGAAATATTTGTCACAATATTAATTATGATGAATATGTTTTGAGGTTTGAGCCTCTGAGAGATTGTTTTGTATTTGTGAAAGTGTCATGATATATGTAGTACATGACAAGACCTAGTCTATAACCCGTTAGATCTTTTAAGTTTTTCCTGTCTCTCACGTCATCATTGTGTCCTATCTTTCCCCGTACTTTGATGGGGGTTTGCCTTTGCCTTTTCAACTACATGCTGCCCAACGTGGCTTCTTTTTTATTACCATCCCATTTGGTTACTTTTTTTCATTTGACTCCGTGTCAGCAAGATGAGTTGATCAATCCCTAAGTGTATACTTGTCATTTCTACCTAGGTAGCTACCAATGTTCTAAAAAGCACTGGGAGCCCAGCGGCCCGGGGATGCTCAGGCAGATATCTTCCTTTCTTTCTTGGTCCGATAGAAAAATCCATATAAATAAAAACTAAAGAAAATTCACAAGCAAAACAAAAAATAGGCAAAATTATTTGCAGCAGTCCAACTAATATCTAATGGCACAACTAAGAACAATAAACTATGACCACTTGCATGATACAACTTTAAATTTAAAGAACAGAAATGTAGAATCCTTGAAAATCAGATGGTTCAAAACTTCATGAAAGCTGTAATGAAGGTAGCACTAGCACATAATGAAAGTCGACGAGTTGAGAAACTCACCTACCATTGCATTAGGCTTATAGGTGTCTGCTTTATCTGTAAAAGTTTCATCTACCATTTTTGTTGCTAGAAATCATGGTTTAGACAGTGGCCTTTTATCTTCGAGAAGGTTAACCTGTTGTGATGCAGGGAAAGAAACAACTGCATGCTATTTCACTCCCAAAGATGTTTTAGTTCTGAGAACTTTACACAATGTGTGCTATTTTCCTTTGGTTCTGATGCACATGAAATACAAAGTTTGAATTTATCACATCCTTGTTTACTGGTTCACTTGTGCTCCACTGCAGTTGTGCAATTCTGAGGATCTTGGTCATGGATGTTACTGTTGTTAATTGGACATTTTATCTATCTATGCACTTTTGTTCTTAACTTTCAGTATGTTTGTTGGCTTTGGATGACCTTTTCTGTTATATACCGAGTGCGGATATTAAACTTTTTCTTTTTCAGTACTTCATGAAATCAGGAACCTGTAAGTTTGGGCCCACATGCAAATTTCATCACCCGAGAGATGAGGCTGGAATTGCTGGGCAAGTCCAGTTAAATGTTTAGGCTACCATCTTCATCCGTTTAGTGCTTGCTATTGCTTTAACATTAAATAAGTTTGCTCGTATGGTTATCAGTGAGTAAAGATTCTAGTAAGCTTATTGTAATTTTGCTTCTCATAATTAGGCTATGATAATTTTCGCAGTACCTTATAACATTCATCTTCTTCCTTACGCAGGGTGAGAAAGAACAGGGCGGTGTAAATTCGGAACAACCTGCAAGTTTCATCACATTAGCCCTCTAATGCTATGATTTCTTTGTGTGGTTCTCCTGTCTACCCCCCTGTACATTCCCCTACAAACCCTGGACAGCAGTCATATGGGTCTTTGTCAAGAGCTTCTTTCATTCCAAGTCCTTGTTGGCAAGATCCTTCAAGCTATATGCCGAACTTATTGTTTCTCAAGGGCTGGTTCAAGTTTCTAACTGGAATCCTTATTCTGTAAGTCACACTTCTCTTCTGGTTGGCATTTGAAAACCCCACACACACGCTTGTGTGCACAAGCAATTATGCGCATGTGTCCACGCTCACACAACACAACACCTACAACTGTGTGGGCCTGTGTGTGCCAATGAGTGCAGCCGCATGCACGCCATTCTAATTTAATCATTTTGCAATTCCTGTGTTCAAGTGGTGGCAAAAAGAAATTATGATCTTGTGGAGAATAAGTAGTTCAGATGTTACATGCCAAAAGGTCATATGATAACAAATTATCTAGTAATTAATGATACATTTAGTTGCCTTTAGTAGGAATAGACATGTTTTCCATGTCATTCCCAAATCCCAAGTGCAGACGATAAATTGGAGGAGAATGGTTGATTTCATAAAAGGTAAGTTATAAATATTGAATGACTTGTAACCTAGGATTAGTTGTTGCAGTTTAAAAGGTAAATGATTATCTTCATGGACAAACATTAGAGGAAAGTTGGAATTCACTAGCTTGAGCCGAATAAGTTGTCGAATAAAATGGAAAATTATATCAGTTGCCATGCTGGAGACATTCCTTGAGATCTTAGGGTAGGCCGTGCATGTATATAAAGGCTGGCAACAGGCTGGGGCTAGGCCAAATTCAGACTGCCAGACTCTTGTAGGTCCTGGGTCTTGCTACCATTTTATGCCCCAGTCTGAGCCTGGACCATTAGGGAAGCAGGCTTAAAGTTCCATGCTTGGACCCAGGTATTGGTTCCAATTTTAAAGCCTGGAGGAAGGCACAATTTATATGAAAATAAAAGGTTTATAGTGCATCTACCATATTCATTCACCCATCGAAGATTAGGCTATAGGGAGAAGCTTTATTGTTATATTAAAGTGGAGTGACAGTAAAAATTGCCTCATTAATTCTCAGTCTCAAATGAAGGGATTCATTCATTGCTTTTCTATTTCACACTGTTTTATATTGGAAGTATATTTCTTTCTTAGTTTTCTCTATCTTTAATGAGAATCCAGAGCATCAAGATTATTGTATTTAATATTTTTTGATTAGAAATTTTACTTTTATTTTTGAAATGAAAAGGGTGTTTATATTTCCTCATTGGCAATAAGTTTAAAAGATGAAATTTGTCGTGTATAACTTTTTACCCAATGGATGAACAGCTTCGGCCTGTATAACCTGTTTTCCACAAGGGCTTTATCCATGGGCGCTAGGCCTCAGTTCCTTCATCAAACTCGGACTATGATAGAAAACCTGCTTCCCTAGAGCTGGACTAGGCTAATTCCCAGCCCTAATATATGTGAAGGAATCTATTGCTGGAGATGCAAAGTACAAAATACAATATAAAATGAGGATTTTTCTTCAAGGAATGACAACTGCAACTCATTGAGGACTTTGAAAGATTTCTGAAATTGATGGTGAAAAAAGTACTCTGAGTGAATATGAAACTTAGATGGCAGAGTATTAAGTTAGATCTGAAAGAGGTGTGAAAGTACATGCATCACAGAGAGATCGAGGTAAAGGAGAACTAGAGATGTGGACCCAAGTTAGACCACTCTGTGATTTCACTGAGAGGTGGAGAAAGAAAGAGTATGTTTTAGAGTATGCTGAGAAAATTTTGAACAAACTTACAGTTTTTTTTTTCCTTTTATTTTTTCGTTTTTGTTTCAAGTAGCCAGTGTCTGAGTTGTTTGTGCACCAATCCTGCAATTTGGTAAAATGATCCAAAAATGACTTTGGAAATGATGCAAAAGGGTAAAGACTGGTGAGAGGAAAGATCAATGTGTTTAGACATATCGGGAAAAATTGGGTGGTTAATTAGCTAAAATCAACGAGATTGACCAGGATATTCTCAAATGAGGGGAAAAACATACTTCTTTAAGTTATAGGTGAAGTTCACAATTGCCGCAATTGGACAGAGTTCTAAGTCAGATCATGAAGTTGGAGAGGCTGATAGAACGTAGCTTCAGTAGATAAACTTCAATTCAGGAGACAAATTAGGAATTATGATGACTAAGAATGTTCTTTCTCTAGTTAAAATGTCGACGATGTTTGGCCTTTGAATGCTACACATAAGGATTGTTTAGACATATATATATTGGGGTCAGTCTCGTTCATGTCTTTTCTTTTTATTATGGTAGTTTGGGTTCATGTTTCTTTCTTCCCGCCATATTACCAAAGTAGGGCCTATCACCACCTACTACCTTTACTACTACTCTTCTTTCCTTGCTTATTTCTTTTTGTCTTTCTTTTTTTTTTTAATTTTCCCCTCTCATACTGGTTTTAAAAACTAAGGTGTACCCTGAGGGGGACCTCCAGGATTTGACCCGGGACCTTTCCTACTTGCTCTCCCCTTGGATTCCCGCCCCTAACTGAGCACCTCTTATTGAGCACTACCTCCCGTATTTGATGCTTCACAAATGCTTATTGTCAGTGTTTGACTACTTTCTACTGATTTGGCTATCTCCCTCCAGGGACAATTGAGCGCTGTTTCATCTCCAGAAAACCAGCAGCAGACTCCAGTAACTGTTCAGTTTTACAGTAACTCGCGCCAATGTGAAACAGCTACAGGATCACAAGGGACATTTTCTTCTTATCGATCTGGCTCTATTCCTATGGGTCTTCATCCGATGTAGATGGAGAATGTCTTTCCTGAGAGGCCTGACCAACCAGAATGTCAGTTCTATATGAAGACCGGAGATTGTAAATTTGGTGCGGTCTGCAAGTTTCATCATCCAAGGGAGAGAGTAGTTCCAATTCCGAACCATATCTTGAGTCCACTCTTTCCATTACGTCCAGTAAGTTAACTGTCTGCCTCCGTATTTCTCTTTCTTTTAAATGTGTGATTGCAATATGTTTCCATGCCTTCATTTTCATTCTATATGCATAATATAACATTAAGATATGTCCTGGTTTCAGTGTATAAGCTGCATGGTGATCTAATTGAAAGCCTTTTGTAGCCATATAATTGGTCTATTATAAGATGACCTCAACTTGACTATTTATTTTCCTCCGAGGTGACAAGGCATGTCTTACATTAGTACATGTAAGGAACTTCTCTATCGTGATGGCCCAACTTAGAGGACAATAAGTCAGTGTAGAGTTCTTAATATTCCAAAAAATGTTCCTATAAGAATATTCCTTAGAAAACTCAAGTCTTTTCAAGAAGTCTTTTCAAGAAAATGTGGAAATGTTCAATTTTTTCTAAAATTCTTGGTCTTTTCTGCATCTAAATTTGACAAAAAAATTCATGGAGTTGGAAAGATCCACATAAAAAAAGATTAAAGAGCGCTTTTAGGATTCAGTAATGAAGCTGTGCAACGTGAGTCTTTTGAGATCAAGTTGTTTGTGTTCCTGATAGAACTTTGCTGGCTTTCAAGGAGGCTGACATAGAAATCCTATTTATGACCAGCAGTGAACAGTTCTCACTAGAAAGAACACTTAATATAGGTTTATAAGTGGCTGGAGCGTAGACATGAGCATATGCATCTCAGGATATAGTAGACATTGGAGATATTACATTACCACTTGCAAGATGTTGCATGGTGGCTCAATGAGACTTTCTTTAGATTCTTATGGATTTTGAAGGCCTCTCTGTATAAAGAATGTTTGAAATTATCCACCTCACGAATGAGTCGGCCCCTCCCTTTATGTACTTTTTGTAAGGGCCTGTCAGGAAGCTAGGAGGACGCAACATAGACAGCATAGAATAGGAGAATAGAAAGTGTTTTGCGTGTACCAGAGCAGTTGTTATAATTATCAAAGTATTCATTTTCCTGTGCTAATGTGGTTCTACCTGTTAGATTGCCAATTTACAGGTGTAGTTTCATTTACATTACTTATAGGTTCGATGATCATTGTCATTGTTGCTTTCTATTGTTTCACATCCATCACTGTCTTTGGTTCCTCAATAACAAAGTGAGGAAAAGAGTGCATGTATCATCTGTCTCATATGCATGGTATCACATGATTAGTCTAGTTCTATTCATTCTGAAATTCAGTTTGGGCAATTTTAGTGTATCAAATGAATTATTTTTAAGTTATAGAAAGTTTCTATTTATTATTTATCTTTCATAAAACATCTTTTATTTCTAAAGGGCAGTACTCACATGAGTCTTTTTATTTTTTTCCCCGACAGGGAGAACCCTCATGTCTTTTTTATTCTCGTTACGGTATCTGCAAATTTGGCCCAACTGCAAATTTGACCATCCTGTTGGAACAAGTACATACAGTCCTACAACATCTCCTGCAGCTGACATCCCATCTATGTGGAAATTAATGGGGTCCTCATCCGGACCACCTGCATTAACATGATCAACAGAAGGGCCAGCAGAAGCTGGCCAAGGAAACTCCCGAAGACTTTGTCAGAACCTCGACAAATGACTTATGCGGATGAAAATATTGAGACAGAGGGATCACATACCACTTCAAGCATTGGGCAAGTTGCATCTTTTACGTAACCCTTCCTGGATAAAAAACAATGCAAATCAGTTTCTACTGCAGGAGATGTACAGTCTTTCATGATGATTTGACCCCCCTCTTACGTGACAGAATTCAAGACCTGAATTCCATATACAATTCATCCTGTAAATTTGCATTCTATTTTATTTTTGAGAGGCGAAAGATGAATGTCCCTTCTGTTCCAAAATTGAACTGCTCCCTTTTGTAGAACTATCTTCTAGACCTCATTTTAGATTATGTAGAAACCTTATTATGTTGTGATAGCACCATTCTTCTGTCTTCTCCATCTCCCTTGAGTGATCATTTCTACAGTATCTTGATCGTTTAGTGTCTGCTTGTCGTATTCCCTATCTTGGCTCCAGCTAAGTGTACTACTACAGCTCCTTCTAGGCGGTATTACTGTTCCATCAAGCTTCTGCAATTGGGTTGAGTGGAATTTTCTTCTTTTTTCCCCAAAATTTTCCTTAATTGTCTCATATTGTAGATACTACTGCATTACGTGATACCATTCGGGCAACACCTCACGTTTAAATGTATAGTTAAACTACAAAGATTCGGGTTAGTTTTCAAGGAAAGGAAGCAGACATCAAACCTACTGCTGATTCTTGAAGTCGAAATTTCATCTGGTCCGATTTGTACCTGTTTGTGTTTTGCTGCTTATCCTTGAATGTGATTTTCCAGCTTAAAAACTCTGGAACTTCATATTTGTTGTCCATAGGTTTGCTTCATTGTTTCATATGATAAAATTGTAGATTACCAAGTTCTAGTCCTTCCTTTCATCCCGCAACATAAATCTTGGTCGTAAGACTGATGGAGATCCCAACTGCAACTGAATCATTTGTGCTCAACATTTGTGCTCACTGTATCAGGTACTGAAACATTGAAGGACTTGTGGCTTCCTTTGTTTTTTGTATAAATTGTATCAGACTGAAGACTGCTTCTATGTGATACATGTTCCTCATACCCACTCACATTGATTAGTACTTGCCTGCATACATTGGATATTTTGAATGTACATCCCAATTTATACTTGCAGAATCAAATCAATTGTAGATTAGCATGTTCATTGAAACCAAGTGCGGCTGCGGCTGAAATATCAATCTAAATTTTATGCTAGCTACAGAATTGAAGATAAAGAGAAAGCAAACACTGATTAAACTATGCCCATGAAAATGGCTGGATTTAAGTCAGATGTTTAGCCCCTTCTTTTTTATGATCTTTGTTTTTTTTATGTCCTTGACATTAACTTTAATATATCTGCAGTCTTGTGTGAGAGATAGATGACCACCATGCAGAAGGCTCAGTGTGAATAAATGGAAGTTTTGGAATTGGAAAGTTAACAATTATGAGCATCATTGTAACAGGAGATGTTTTCTTCCTTTTTATTGGAAAATCAGTGATAACTGATAATTTTCTATCACAGACAGATGGAGTATCTATATCTTTTCTTTTCCTGAATTATTATGGATGATTTACCTATATTATCTGTACTCTTGAGATATCATTAGAATACAAACTATACATGGCTAACAAGGGAATTTTTAAGCAGGAGCATCCACATGCTGAAATCCCCAACAAAGTGAATTCTTGGAGGAAACATGTATGTTTGTAATATCAAGTCTGAAGTGCATTCACCATTGCGTCTTTTCAGGTGGGATATGAATCCATACTTCTTGCTCAGTGCGGAGAGACTTTATCACTATGCTATAGTGACACTTGTGATACCACTATACCGCTAACTCTCTAACTCACGTTGCCATATGCAACCATAGTGTAACCTTGATCTTAGTTAATGTAGCCAAAGACATGATGCAAATTTGGAAGCGGAATGAGATGAAGAAATTTGGCAGCCAAGGAAGTTTGATGGAGGGTAACCAATGTGGAATGAGTCCACGTTATCTTCTACCTCCTACAATCAAAAACTAATTTGCATTAACAATAATGTTGCTGAAAGAGAGAGTAACCTACCAGCCTGTAACTACTGTAAATCGAGGGAACGTCATAGCTCATCATAAAGACTAGCTCAAAGTTTATGAAAAGAATAATATCAAGCTTCTGAAAAGATCAAAACCAAGATGTAAGCCTAGTTAGTTCATGGACAACGACATCATCATCGTGCATAGAATAACAACCACCAAATGTTCACTCATTTGGTATCAAGAATGATTCACATTATCAGTATGATTTCAAGTTTACGTGTTCTCAGTATAAGTTGAAAAACAGGTTTATTTCCTCTTTTCCTTCCCTTTTCTTCCTCTGCGAATTCTCTTGAAAATGAGAACATGAGAGAGAGAGGAAAAGAAACAGAAAAAAGAAAGGTACCTTAGATAAAAAGAACAACTGGAATATACACAATTAAACCGAAATACAAAGCGATCATGTTTCTATTCAAGTCAAATCTCAAAGCCACTAGTTATCCTCACAAGCTCTGATCCACCTCACTTATCAAACAATAAAATTCACAAAAATAAGGTACACAGGCTTTTAAGAGTAACGACTGGGATGTCGACAACTTGGTGAACACTGATAAACTAAGAGATACAAAAAGTTCAGTCTAAAACCTCGATACGAGGCAAAAACTTTGAAACGAAACACATAAACCTCAATAAGGGGAGGAGTCTCAAATTCTTCTGCTGCTTTGCTGGCTGAGGAAGATGGTGCACACTGTTTGATCACCGAAACAATAGCCATTTCCTCCAAATTCTATTAGTACAGCCAGAAGTCATTGCCACTGGGCTTCTTCACCAAGACCTTGTTGTGTACTCTGGTCTAGATGTCTGCATATAGATTACAATTCGCAGCCGGTTATTCATCAGTAAAAGACGAGCAAGATGAAGATGATGTAACACAATGTAATCTCTTGTTCTCAAATATGGTTGCTACAATTTCAAGAGCGAGAACAAATTGAGATTATACGTGTGGCTTGGCTCATGGGTACACTCAGTTTTAAGAGATCTTTGATAACTGTGGACCAGCATATTTATTGGCATTCTTTCTAATTTTTCAAGAGCTTTACTCATGTTTCAAACTTGTGTTGGAAGCTCTAATCTGTGAAGAAAAAGAGTTGCACGATGCATCTATTTCCGAGAATCAACGAGCGATGATGCTTTCTGTTTTAAGAGTATGCAATCATGTTTCAAACTTATGTTGGATGCCTCTCCTTACTACTTATTAGCAGATACATTAATTCTGTTGTCTCCTTCCCACAGTCTGCCGAAGCTTAACTCTCTTGGTAAACACCGATGACAGTAACTCTTCTGGATTACATACAAATGGCTCCCAGCATACACCCATGCACACTGGACTAGTAAGCTATGGATCTATCAAGACAACAGCCATGGACCTGATCAGAGATCTTGTTGAGGACCTGAGACAGTGTCAGTTTATTAGCTACATGGTTATAGCTTGTACTGTGATCAATTCATTTAATCAGAAACAAAGCCCTTTTACCAGACTTCTTCTGGCTCGGGTGCGTGAATCCAGTCTCTTAGTCAAAATAAAAACCTCTGATCTTTGTTCATAATTTCAACAAAAGTCCATTTTACTCTAGTATTTGTCCTACCAACACCCTTGATTGCAATCATATCTACTGACAGGCTCATCTGCAAGTCCTCTGTCTGCATGTCTAAACCACCGCGCGATTTACCTTCAACTTATCATAATTGATGCCACGTCCAGTTTACCATGAAAATACAAAACAAACTATCATACAGCTCTTATAATTAGGGCATATGCACGTATCTAATTGAAACAACAAAACCCTTTTAGGCTCAACAGCTCTAAAAGGCCATCTCTATTTAGAGAAGAAGAAGTTTCAGTATATTTATTCATAAAGCAATTACATCAATTTATAGAGAGTAGATAGAAAAGAAAATAAGTAGTAAGATAAGATAAGATAAGATAAAGATATCTAAAAATAAGAGAATAAGCAAACCTAAGTTACAAATGATCAAGCATCGCAACAAGCATCCAATTACAAGATGTTGGTATTTTCAAAGCATAAAATAATCACAGAAAGACATAACTTTGCAAATGGGAATATAGCATAATCAAGAATATGCTTTCCCTACTCTTACACTTGCATATTTATATAATGAGCACACACCATTAAGCCTGATACATGCTGAGCTTGCTGAGCATACAATACTAGGATTTGGAAATAGTTTGGTTTGTTAGGATTTGAGGGGGGGAAGGGTATAATTTATCTCAAACTAATGTTGATTGATCCAATGTTCCTCAAATGCATAATTAATATTATTGCTTGTTGTTGAAATTTGGGTAACATATTCATTTGCATCATGAAACCTAACCTAGCTCATAATTTAAAAAGTTTTATAATTTCATTAGATTAGGTCAATTTTGTCGATTTTGATCATATATAAATAAAATAATACTCCCAATTTAGATCAAATTTCTTGACACCAACCTTTTCTTAAATAAATAAATTCAAAGAAATAGAGGAGTATGTACATTTAAACTTATCGAATTATAAAGAGAAGTCTATGTGAAAATTTGTGGACATTTGGGCTTAGATTCTCCATACTCTCTCTCTCCCCTTTTAATTATTTCTGTTTCAATTATTATTGTAATTAATAGCTATTGATAATAATAGTTTGAGTATAAAAAAAAAAAACAATAATATTTTATTAGTTTAAATAATAAAAATAATAATAATTATTAAGTTAATATTTCTTACTAACAAATATTAACTAAATAGTAATTAATTGACCTATCCTTCCTTAATCCCTTCTTGTCCTGTCCGTTGGTTGATGAAAGACATTCTCATAAAAGCCCCATCTTTCTTAGTCCAAGTCTGTTGCAATGGGCAGTAGTAGGTGCAGTGCTGAGGATTTTAATTCATAATTATACATAATTAAGTAATATTGACTGATTATTTTATTATTTATTATGAAATGTTTATAGTAATCTAGTGATAAATCTATTTAGTTAGTAAAAAAAAAAAGTTTGCAACAATATTAACCAATATCAGTCTACTTGAAATATTTATAAGATAATATAATAATAATGTCATTTCAACATTAGTAATTGTGAACATTCATTATTTGTAATTAAAATTTGGTTGAATATTTATTTCATTTTTAACTTATGTATAATATTTTATTTTAGTATATAATATTAGGAGCATTTCGCTACACTTCTCTATGTCAAACTATAATTAAGAAAAAATTCAGCTTCATAATTTTATTGGCTTCAGTCATTTTCCTTTTTAAACCAACCACATGCGCATGTGTCAAGTGCAGAAGCGCTCTTCAGTGATGAAAGACGCAAATGCCCCCTCATTAATTACTTCGAAAAACGGACCGCTTCGAAAATGCTGACTGCTTATATATGATCGCAGTCCTCACAAAAAATCGTATTTCTGAGAACTGCGATCATGATCGTAGTCCTCATAAAAATTCCTTATTTCAGAGGACTGCGATCATGATCGTAGTCCTCATAAAAATTCCTTATTTCAGAGGACTGCGACCATAATCACAGTCCTCATAAAAATGCTTTATTTCTGAGATTGCGACCATGATTGCAATCCTCAGAAAAAATGTCATGTTTTTAAGTCTTTATAGAACAACGAACATGATCACAGTCTTCTTTATGAGGACTGCGACCATGATCGCAGTCTTCTTTATTAGGACATGTTTCTGAGTATTTATAGGACAGTAATCATGATCCCAAATTTGATCGGGAGCTCCGCCCCTGAGACCCCGGGAGAGTGGCGCCTTGCCCTCTTTCAACCCCCTAGCGACCTGATCGCGCAGGTCGACCTGCGAATTACTCTGCGTCGGTCAAGGTTGAGGGAAAAGCAACGTCGGGGTCATTGAGGAAGGTGCAAAAGAATAAACGAGAATATATAAACAAGTGATGGTTGGGAGGATTCAGCTTATGCTGACGTGGGTGAGGCTGTAGCAAATCAAATTATGACGTTGAGATTTTTTTTTTCTTCTTAATTATGAAGTAAAGTAAGTGATTGTAGCGAAATTTTTCGTAATATTATTTTATTATGAAAAATATATAATTATCAATAATGTCTTATAAATAGTTACTTTAATGTTTATTATGAAATATTATTAATGATGAATGTCGCGCTGAGCGACAGACTGCCCCAGATTATTTCAAATAAAAATAGTTAATTAGTGTTAAATTAGTATTATTATTAAACAATAATAATATCATACAATAAAAACTCCTATAATTTGTCCTAAAAGTCCATCCTAGTAAATTCACCTAAAAAGTTCAAGTGCTAGTCCAAGTTCTAGTAAATCTAATTAAAAATTCAAGGTCTAGCCTTAGTCCGAGTTCCGTCTGAGTTTGAGTCCCATTCCGACCCAAAAATTTCAAACCAATAACTTCCCTTTTGTAGCCCTTTTGCATATACACCCTTGCACAAATTGGTGTCAGTTTTATCATCATGCAATTCACAAGTCATGGAGACGCGACCCGGCCAAACAAATTCATACTGGATTTAGATCAAAACAAGACAAGCCCAACCCGGCCCAGCTGGGCCAGTGGGTCCCACTAGAGCCTGTCCTTAGCTTTTATCCCTCACGTAAAAACAAAGCTTCCTTTAAAGGTCATTAACATCTGAACTCCAAAAAAGAAAAAGAAAAAAGAAACCTTCAAATCTCACTCCAAACATGTAAATTTTAAAGAGAGAAAATGAATTCACCACATTTACATTGTAAATCAAACTAAGAAGAAGAAGAAGAAGAATTAAAGACATAAAAAAACACCCCACCCTTCTCAAAAAAAACAAAAACAAAAGCAAAATACTTCAAATCTCACTCCATACATGTAAAATTTAAAGGGAGAAGAAGGGTGCACTACTTTTACATTCTAAATCAAACCCAAGAGAAGAGAAGAAGAAGAAGAAGAAGAAGAGAAATTAAAGACCAAATAAACCCCACCCAAAACCCTCAAATCTCACTCCAAACATGTAAAACTTCTCTCATTATAAAAGACAACAGCCCTTTTTAGCCACCTACGACAAAAACTAGAGAGAAAGAGAGCCCTTTCTCTCTTCTCTCTCTAATGGCTCCCTCTTGCTCCCAATCCCTCCTCCTCTTCCTCCTCCTCTTCATGGCCTCAATCTCCACCAAATCAGCCTCAGCCCAGGCGGGTCTCCCTCAGTTCTCTGCTTAATTGATAACCCATCTCCCCATTTTGCCTAATTCTTTTGATTTTGTTGTGCAGGCTGCTGGAGGTGAAGCAATGAGGCCTGTGGGAGGGCTGCAGTCAAAACTTGCAAGTGAGAGTCACAGGAGGAAGCTAGGGAGCTTCAGGATATGTGCACTGTGCACTTGCTGCGGAGGCCCAAAGGGCATCTGCTTGCCTTCCCCTTGCTGCTATGCAATCAATTGCAACATTCCCAACAGGCCTTTTGGCTTCTGCTCCTTCACCCCAAAGACATGCAATTGCTTAGGCTGCCATCTTTGAATTATTACTTACTATTATTCAAAAAAAGAGAGTAAATTGATTTCTTGCCTGCTTTCCTTTGCTTGCTTGAAATTGGTTTGTTGGTTTTGCTTTTATTTTAGTCATAATCAATTTGTTAGATTTTTCAAGCGTGTGAAGAAGAAGAGGAAGATGAAGATGAAGAAGAATATTGGTTTATTGCTGTTTCCGTTTCTCTCAATATATTCTTATTGTTATTGTTATTGTTATTATCAAGATTTAATAGTATTTGAGTATTCAATGCAATGCAGTGGATTTGTTCATTGTTAGTAATGCTAAATAGGCTTGGTTGTTGGCAAGGTGCAAGCTTGACATTATTAGATGGCTGTCCAAAAATTGCTAGATTGCGTGAGAGCTGGATGGGGGCATTAAAACATGTTGTTGTGTTCCTTGTATGTGTGGGTTTGTTTTATTGAATTCATCTCCCCTTCACTTGTTATTAGGGCCTTTGGGTATGATGTCTCTGAAAAAATTGTGGGAATTTGGTGTATATTTTGCCCTCTGCAAGGACCATTGTGTGTCTTATTAATCTTTGATAGGTGCTATGAATTGCATGAGAGAAAAGTGTGATGGCTACAGTTATCTCTCAGCCCAAATGGGGAAGCTGTTGCCATCCTTTGCATGTGAGTTCTTATGGGCATGGTAAGCTCTCCATGAGCCCCACACCTTTTACTGCAATATTATTGTTGTTGCCATTGAGCAGCTAGCATTGTAATGAATGACTTGTTTTTTGGATGAAGTTCTTTATTCTCCAAACCTCCATGTGCCTCGTGCTGACAAGGGCCAAGAATTAAACCCATGGTTAGGATCTTAGTGTGCCATTTTCTATATTATGCACTCAGTGCATGATGAGTTGGGATGTATGCACACTTCATTAGAGCTGTGTATATCATCAAAATGAGTTGGTTGGGAGACACATGGTATGTGCTTTGCCTCTGTAGGCAATACTGGAGACATCTGATGAGAGAGAATTGTTTAGAGAAGTCATCAGTGAGTAGGGGAGGTGCAAGGACCACTCATCTAAAACTTATTCATGGCTGATTCAGAGCATGTCTCACAGTCTGTGACTTGGTTAAGTCTTGTTCAAAAGGAGGAGGAGACTAGAGAATAGTCTAAATGATGTCAATCATCTGTCAGGACTTAGTGCTGAGACTGTTTACTGAAAGTGGAATATGATCAGTGGGGACATTGTAAAAGAAAGCTTCGATGCCAATTGATTGGACTGGGTTTTCAACTTTTGCTACTAACTTGTCATCAAATAGTTTCATTGGTGAGAGGATTAAGATCGGTATAAAATCTTGGGAAATTTCTGCTTGGATGATGATATAAATTCTTCATTGTTTGCAAGATTTATCACAAAAAAGGAGTCTAATATTGACTCTTGTATTTGCCCCTTCAGATAAGTGATTCTCATAGTACTTTGGTAAATTATATATGCTATCATCACATCAGCCAACAAAGTAGTTGTTTCTCGAAATTTCTTTAGAAACAAATTGAATCATGGTTTCTTGCATCATTAGTCATAGTTACAGTATTTAATAACAAGCACTAGATCTTACACACAGGGTATCCTCACTTTTCTTGTAATATACTGAAGGATAATGATAGCTAGATGCCTTGTATTAAAGAATGATGTACATTGCAGGAAAATCCTAGATAAGCCTACGTTCAAGTGTTTATAATATTTTACTTCATCTCACAAGATTCTTTTCAAAAGATCTCTCCCTGTTCATTTAATCTTTAGTCATGAAATGAGTCACATATATAGGCTTCAAGACTTCAAAGACTTTGCTATCAGCATTGTCTGACTTGATTTTAGGGGAACCTGGCAGGGTAACTCAAACATGAAAACCATGAATCTTACCCTGATATGTTGATTAGATTAGTTCTACATTTCTTGATTTATGTTAGTTGTAGTAGTTTCATGTGTCATTGTCAGACACAGTTGTACCTCTTTGAATTGCATGGAGGCTGAAATGATCCTTCCTCTTTAAAAAGTATTTGCACCTTTTCAAGTAAAAGATGAGTATATTTTGCATGAAGTCATGGGACTTAATCAGTAAGAATTAGGTTTTGGCATCATGAGATTTCAACATAAAGGCTTTGCATACACATTGAAAAGCAGCAACCCCTCATAATCATCTTTCCTTCTATTTTTCATGCATGATAACTAGAAAAACTTGATCTCTTTGTTAGATGAACTTCTCTTTAGATATCTTTACCTATTGTTAGATACTCTTATCTTTAGTTGCTCTTATATTATCTTATCTTACTGCTCGTTTTCTTATATATCTATTCTCTCTTGTTTCTATATAAATTGATGTAATTGCTTTTATGAATAAACATACTAAAACTTCTTTTTCTCCAAAATTATCATGGTATCATAGCTCTCTTGTGTTCCAGCTTAACCCTTTTTGGTTTAGCCTTTGAGTTTTGATTTTTATCCTTTTTGAATCTATTTTAACCCTCTTGGGTTCCAGTTTAACCATTTTTGGGTTTACCATTTGAGCTTTAATTTTATCCTTTTTGCATTTATTTTAACTCTCTTGGGTTCTGTTTAGCCCTTTTTTAGATTTTATTTAGCCTTTGATTTTTATCAGGCTTTCCATGGATAAGAAAGGGTTATTCAATTTTCTTGTTCTAAATTTTCAACTCCAAAGCGTTGAGAATTACACTGCATGGGCTATCACAATGCAATATAATCTTCGTACTTTCGGAGTCTGGAATTATGTTCAGGGCGTCCTAAAATTCCCGTCAACTGCCACTTCATTATCGTATGCTTCTACATCGGACTCTCAATCTCACACCACAGCAACAGTTACTGAGGATCAGTGGGTTCGCACTGATGAACAAATCATGGCATAGATTATGCGATCGGTCTCCTTCCCATTCGTATGTTTATCGGCCGTTCAACCTCATTCAGAAAGCAGTGTTAGCCTTAATTCGTATGTTCGTACAAACAGGTGCTGCTCGGGAGTATCAGTTGTGCCAGGCTCTCCAGAAGGCCAAGTAGGAGAATCACTCCATTCATGACTTCTACTCTCTGCTTTTCGAATATTAGGAGGAATTGCAGACCATGGATGTTCCCTTTCCAGATTTCATATCTGTTTTCGCTCTCAAGTTCCAGAAGCAGAGAGATCGCCGGAATTTGTTCCACTTTGCCATGCAATTTTGTCCTGAATTTGAGGCACTTCGTAGCAGTATTCTTCATCGTCATCCACTACTCAGCCTCACCGAAGCAGTGGCTGAGTCACATCTGATGAGATACGTCTCCGGATGCTGTCATTATTATCTTCTCTAGTTCAGTCAGAATCCTTACCCACAACTCTTGCAGCACCATATCATCTTTCTACTTACTGTGGGCTACCTTTTCTTGGGCCATCTTTTCGTGGGAAAATGAACCGAGGACAACAGCCTCGTGGCTCCTCAACTCAGCTAAGACCGAGTCCTCGGTGCTCCTCTCGTATCCGCCAATGTCGGCTCTACCATCACCCGTGCTTCTCTAACGTTCCAGAATTCAATATGAACCTTCTTTGGCCCTATTTTAGCCCTCATGTGCTTTCTAATCAATTTTACTCTCTCTGGCTCTATTTTAGCCCCCTCGAGTTTTCTCATCAATTTAACTTTCTTGGACTCTATTTTAGCTCTCTTGGACTTTTTTCCATACTCAAATGATCGATCGCCCTCAAGCACGATGCTAGTCGATATCGAGGAGCACACAAAAACCTCATTCCTCTTGATCCAACCGGATCTCGTCCTGTCTGATCCATCCAGATCACGCCCTGCTTGATCCGGAATCCATCCGGATCTCGCCCTCTCATCTGATGCTTGATCCAACTGGATCCCCCCTTCCTGATCCATCCGGATTTCGCATTCTCGCCTGATCCTTCTGGGTATCATCCTACCTGATCCATCTGGATCTCGCCCTATGAAGCTCGTCGTTCTCTCAGACATCTGGATCTCGCCACGCCACCCTCGATCACAATCTGCTCCATCGACTAGCTCATCAAAAATTTTCCATAAGTTTGTGAGATTTTATTCAAACTCTCGATGTTTGATCCACTGTGAGTTTGAGGGGTGTTAGATATTCTTATCTTTAGATACCTTTATCTTATTTTACTACTAGTTTTTTATCTATCTAATTTCTCTTCTATCATATGTATTGATATAATTGCTTTATGAATAAACATACTAAAACTTCTTCTCCAAATTATCAGTGTTGAAACAAATCATGTTGATTGTGGCTGGGGACTTGGTGTATAGTTTGTGGAAAAGATTTTGGAATTTGTTGAAAAGCCTGGAAGTGTTCCAGAAACAGGAGCAAAAAGTTTGTGTTTGTTTGACATGTTTTCAATACAAGCAAAGAGTTCAACCTTTAGGAATGTAGTAAATTTACTATCATGAGTTTGGTCACCTGCTTCGGCATTCCTTCAGTGCCCTCTATGAATCTCATTCTCAGCTTTGCCAGGATGGCTCGTTCTTATAAGGTATAAATTGCGAGCCAACAAGAATCACAACATATTCTACTTGCCAACTCTATGTATTCGCTGTTGGAAATCATAATTCAAATTCTCATAAAAATATGAAAGTCAAAATTTAGGTTGGTTTAGGATTTTTAGAATTTCTAAATTTTAGTCTTAAGGTCATTATTGTAGTAGGATTAGTTTAAGAGTTTCTTATTTTTTTAATAAAGTAAGTATTAGATTAGAAATAGAGTTTGATTTTGAGTTGGATTTGTATTATTTTTGCCTTTGAAAAAGAGGCATGGTCAATATCTGTAAAGAAAAAAATAAAGAAAAAGAGTGAAAAAAAGAGAGAATGTGTAGTTGAGAAAAGTTTGAATAAAAATATTTTGTTTTTGAGTTCTTCAAATAAATTTTTGTATTATTTTTCTTCAAAAATGAACAGTGATATCAGAGTTTGGTTCGCGTTTGCTGCATGAAAAGAAAAATGTGATTAAAAAAACAAAGAATATAACAATAGAGACTCAATTGATTTCAAGATTCAAAAAAATAAAAGTATCAATTTTGGAGCATCAAAATAAAAACATTGTTCCTCTCACAAGATCTATGAGATTTTTTAGAAAACGAATATGATGAATATGATATTCAAAATTCAAGCACTAAACAAGCACGACAGATGGAGCTAAAGTATAACAAAAAAAAGATGTGAAGACTCTACTTTACATCCAACAAGTATTGGATGAGATACTCTTTCATAGAATTACGGAAGCAAGAAAGGCAAAAAAAACATGGGAAATATTGCGGATGAACAGGGATTAAGTAAGTAATTATTTTGAAACTCCAAATCCTTCATCGTGATTTTGAGAATTTATCAATGAAAGATTATGAATCAGTTAAGGAATTTCACTCAAGGGTACAATAATAGTTAATCAAATGAAAAATATTTGGTGAAGATTTGAAGGAACAAAAGGTAGTTGAAAAAGTCTTAAGAAATCTAGATCCAAAATTTGATTTTATTTTCAGGACAATTAAAGAAGTTAGAGATTTAATTAAGTTGACAATTAATCAATTAATGTGTTCTTTATTAATACATGAAGTAAATTCAGTTGAGCAAATACTTTAGTGCTAGACTTAAAAAGAGAATCAAACAACAAATTTGAGAAAAGATCCCTCAAGAAAGAATATGAAAAGTCAAAAGAAAGTCGTGAGTGTGTTTACTGCTAGAAAATTAATCATATTGAAAAGTATTGTTGGCAGAAAAATAACAACGCTCTATAATGCACTAACTGTAAAAAGTTTGAACATGTAGAAGAAAAATGTTGGTACAAGAATAAGACTCAAGTAAACTTTTTAACAAATAGTTTAAAATAGGAAGAAAATTCTGGTGAGCCTTTGATTTTTTTTAAACTTATGTAGAAAATGAGAAAAATTTGTAGCATTTGGATAGTGGTTATAGTAATCACGGAACATGTGACAAAAGCAATTTTGTAGAATTAGAAGAAACTGAACAGGCTTATGTGCGGATAGGGGACAGTAAACAAATCTAAGTGTTTAGAAAAGAAAAAATTATCATTTAAACAAAAGAGGGGAAAAAATTACATTAAAGATGTGTACGCGCAAGGGATTTTCTCAATTTGGGCTAGTTGATGGAAAGAGGATTTTACGCCATATTCGACAACGACAAGTGCATGGTCTACAACAAAAGAAATAAGGAATTGGTAATTTCAGTAACAATGACAAAAAATAGTATGTTTCAGAGTATATTTCCTAAATCCATAATGAATATCTCCAACATGTAATCATGTAATTTTTAGTTGTGTTTATATGGAGTCTCCTTGTTTTGAAAAAAAAAATTCGATGAAAGAAGTCTACAAAATAGAAAAAAAAAAAACAATCAAAAAAAAAAAAAAAAAGAAACTACCGATTGGAAGTGCAGTTATAAAAAGAAAGTCATTTAAGTGGATTCTACCATTGCTTGAAACTAAAAAAAAAAAAGCAAAAAGAAGTTGAAGAAATGATTTGTTTTCAAATAAAGAGAAGACAAAGTTCTTGCAAAGAAACTCTAGATCGAGAAGTGACAACCAAATGATCATCAACACACAAAAAGAAAAGTTCAACTGCTACGGAAAATCAAAAGCATTAAGTATTCATGGAGGATTTGAATTAAGAAAGGCTATTGGAAATCATAATTCAAATCCTCATGAAAATAAGAAAGTCAAATTTTGAGTTAGTTTAAGATTTTCTGAGTTTTTAAATTTTAGTCTTTAGAGTCATAATTGTATTTGGATTAGTATTGAAATTTCTTATTTTTTTTAAAAATAAAGCAAGTTTTAAATTAGAATTAGGAGTTTGATTTTAAGTTGGACTTTGTATTGTTTTTCTCTTTAAAAAAAGAGGCAAGGTCAATATTTCAGTTAGTGTGTCATGCATCTCAATCACATGTAACTATGAAAGTCATCTATTTCCACCATTGCCTCCTTTTCTTAAACTCATCAAGCTTACTACATGGTGGAAAATGCCACCATCTTCAGAAAAACAGATGCTTTCCAAATGCTTATATCTTCTGTCCGCTCTAAAAAATGGAATTGTTGAAGCTATCTAAACGAATAGTCTTCAGTTAAACACTATGTGAATCATACCTAATTTTAGGTTTCAAAACAGGAAAAAGAATTGATGAAGAATTCAAACTGGGTAAACAATAGCAAGAGTTAATATTTTTAAACTTGTCTCAAACATGTTTCCAAAAATTTTCTTTCTATCAAAAAGAGTCTTCACAGAATAGTTTTTATTTATTATTTGAGTGAATAATAAACTAATAATTTTAGAATCCTAAACTTGATGCAAGTGTAAACTAATCTCATTTATCAAAATTTTCGGAACATATATAACTTTTTGCCCCAATAATGGATACGAGTTGGCTCGTTCATAATACCCCTTCCTCTCAAGTGAGAGGTTCCAACTTCGATCTCGACTATTGTAGAATTGAGGGATTTTATTTGAGTAATCAGTGATGAGTGTATGTATAGGCTTGGAAGCTGACATCCATTCTGTTTCTCAAATTAATGCATATGTGATCCAATCAGAACTTGGCACCCCAATCCACTAAAGTATCACTCCACTAAAGATACCATTAAATACATTAAAGACCAAATCCGACTCAAATCTAACCTCTACAAAAATTCACATTAAATAGTTTTAAAACTTACTAGATTCTGCCACGTAGGAGGAGTCTCATTAAAGTCATGTCTCCAAGAAATCTCTTTTTAAAGCTTCTCTCATCTCTTAATGGTAAATTCTACCTGCGCTTGTCTTTTTTACTGTTTACGCACATCTCTAAAATAATTATATAAATTACAATTTTACTCATAGATGAAAAATCTATAACACTCTCTGTTGTTTTTTTCTCGCCGAGATCATCGCCAATGACTAAGGCAACCGTACAAC
This sequence comes from Agave tequilana, assembly GCA_038442645.1. Taxonomy (NCBI): domain Eukaryota; kingdom Viridiplantae; phylum Streptophyta; class Magnoliopsida; order Asparagales; family Asparagaceae; genus Agave; species Agave tequilana. The sequence continues at coordinate 25,004 of JAVJIF010026570.1, forward strand.
CCCATGGTGGTAGGAATTCCAAGTTTCCTTGTCTTCAAGCAGAGGAATCTTTTTCGCACTCCCTCATCTGGACTCTAGTGGCCTCTTTTTCTCCACTCCTCTGCCTCTTGTGTCCTTTTTGTTTTTCTGAGTTATTCTAGGTTGTCTTGTGATCTAGAAAATTGCAGTTATTCAAGCTGTAGTAAAGAGTTTGCAAATCACTAATTGCAGTCTCCAGGGCACTCAAATTTGAGTTTTAATAGTTAAGCTGGTAGTAAACTTTGGTCAAAACAAACTAATTACAGAGACAATGGGTCAGCATGATTGAAAGGCCAGAAGAATTTCACAAGATAAGAAGACCAAATATATGGATCGTGCGTAACTTTCTTTTGAGAGAAATGTACGGACTTTAATATCAGAGATTTAGCTGGATTAGCTGAAAGGATGCATTTATATTTATTTCTTGTGCAAACAGAAGATCACTGATTCTGAACATCTTTAGCTATACTAGTATTAAACTTGGTAATAATTTTGCAGAAGATATCAACCAAAGCTTCAGAAGCACATCCGAGTTTGTAGTAAGAGGTGGTGATGAAGATGAGGGCATGAATGAAAGAGATGGAGTGCAGAAGCTCTCTCTCTCACGATCCTAACACTTGTTCAAGTATCTTGGGCCTCCTTTGGTCCTTTATCTCCTTCAAGTGAGTGCTAATTCTTTTATAAATCATGAGCTTAATGAATATTGGTGTCATTAGATTTAATTAACAGGAACAAATTATTCATGTACTTCCTTTATATAAACCACATAATGATACTAGGAAAGGCTAGATGGCTCCATATGCACAAGTCTTTGATCACATATCTAGAGTTTCTGTCTGACTATAATTAAGACTTGTTTTATCATGAATTATTTAGATGGGGTATTGATATGTCAAAATATTTTGAAAAAATTATGATAAGATAGAAAAAGATATTTTGAGAAATTTTAGGTGTGAATATATTAAATTATCAAAATCGACTGAAGAGAGATTTTCTACTATAGAAATTTTGTCCGTCCGTCTTCATCCGAAAGAGAGTAACGTCGATTCTTTTTTTACCTTCTCTTGGCTCTCCTTTCTTTTTCTTCCTCTTCCCCTCCTCTTCTGACAGATGGGTCCATTTTTCACCGATAATAACAATATACTAGTAATAATTTGAAATTGATAAACATGTGAAAAGAAAAAAATGAGTAAAAAAGTAAGTGCAGACATTAAAGAGGATCGGTGTGAATAGAATTTCCCCTCTAAATTCATTCCCTCGCAAAGAGAAATTTTTTGCTCACTGCGTTATGCTCACCGTGAGTGTGGTGGGCCGTTGGGGCCCACTATCATCCTATGGCTTGTCGCGCTCGCGGTGAACAAAAATTTTCTCCCTCGTCAGTGGCGACCTCTCTTCTCATCTCTAGCTCCCCTTTCTCTCTCTCGCTCCCCCCAACGGCCGTTTCAACGGTCGTTCTGTTGCGCGCGCGAAGGCAACAACCAACGAGGAATCCAATAGATGCAGCAGAGAAATACCCAAAGAATAAGAACAAAGAAACCAAAAGAGAAAGCCAAACACAAGATTTAACGATGTTCGACAATTTGTCTACGTCTTCGGGCAAGGGGGAGAGAGATTTTATTGATTCAACAATCAATTACAAGTTGTTACTTTAGGATTTCTGAGGGATACTTGGGATACAATTCATGAGGAAACCCTTATTTATAGCCAGAGAGTTCCAGAGTTTTAGAGAACCCTGATTGGATTCGACTCTAATTTAGAAAAGAAGTCAGAATTCATTCAGGAGTCAGTTTCGCTTGTCGGTCGACTGATCATGTTCCTCGGTCGAACGGGACCGACAGAGAGCCAAGCTACGATAGGCGGTCGACCGTTCTCCTTGCCACAGTCGACCGGGCGGTCAACCGGGCTGCACTTGTGCACGTTATGCACACCGGTCAACCGGACAGTCGACCGGGCTCTGTCCTAACCTGCTTCGAACTATGTTTTCACTTCCTCTGAACTCCGATCTCTGCTCTATCTCTTCCAATGAGTTTAAAAAACTCTTCTAATTTATTTTATCTCCTCTTATCTCCCTCTCCCTATGATTCTCTATCTCGGTGAAGATTTTTCAAATCTGAGCCGAACTCCAATAAACATCTGGCGAAATCGACACACGATCTCAACGAAATCGACACACGATCTCGGTTTGAGCGCTCCGAACGAAATCGATACACGATCTCGACTTGGTCAACAGACGAAACCGGTTTCTTACAAATAAATTGCCAGCACACATACAATTGATTTCTACTGACCACACCAGATCAGATCCAAATTGAGTTTGTCTTCCCTCAGGCAACACTCTCCAAACTCCAATATCAATTGTAAGATTCCAACTTCAGCTCAGCTATCCAAACAGAATGCAACATACATACCTTCCCAACACTTCACCGAAGAGAAATACCATCTGAGTCGACAAACGAACGTGTCTATAACTAGAACACCATTCCAAATGACCTCAAGAAGAACCCAACATGAGCCAACACTGACTCTCCAACTGACCGGCACTTCAGTCTAACTGTCTTCAAGACGATCTAATCAAATCTGAGTAGAACACACCAAACACCATCATCGGCTTCAGCAAACTGGATGCATGCTCCCTTATACTAGCTCAACTATCTTCTTACTGAAGATCAAACGCTCATCGAGATCTCAATACTTCACCTCTACGTGAAGTCTAACTCTTCACCTCCACGTGAAGTCTAAATCAGCTTCGATGCCAATTCTCGAGAACCCAAATACACCAAATAGCTTCATATGGGTTGCATCACCAAACGGCTACACCATTGCGACTTCCTACGTACCTTGTCCAAGAGACCAAGTCATCCGTAGTTCTTTAAAATGAGCTCCACTGAGCTTAAGCACCTGTGACTGAATTTTCAGCAGCAAACCGAACTGGCTGAGTCATATGAACCTCCTTTTCAATACCGTCATGAAGAACAACGGCCTTCAATTTGTCGCGGTTACCAACTTGAGATATGGATTTATCTTGGTTCCAATTGCTGCAAATAATTCGACATTCTCATCAATATCTTCAACCTATTCAGCACCAAAACTGGCTACATGATCTCCACCCGGTGTCACATCCAGTAAAATCCCTACTGATACGGAACCAACTGGAGTTGGTGGAGTAACATCAACCTCAACCCGCCACGATATATCCTTGGTTTTCGTCCTCTCCACCTGCTGAGAGACGGTAGACTTCAACAATGAAGTTTCATCAAATATGACATGTTGACTCAATACAATCTTCTTATTTTCGGGGTCTCATAACTTGTAACCTTTCATATTTCTTTTGACACCCAAAAACATACACTTTTTTGCTCGCGGATTTACCTTGCCATCTTTGGCACAAAAGTAGGCTGGACTTCTAAATACCCTTAGCAAATCATGATCTTGAGCAGTTTTTTCAGACCAAACTTCTTGAGGAGTTTACCTTCTATCGCAGTCTACGACAATCCATTTATGAGATGGCTAGCTATACAATCGCCTCAGCCCAAAACGATTTGTCAAATCGTGCATTAGATATAACAAACACCGAGTCTTCTCCAGCAAGGAACGATTGATTTTCTTAGTCAACCATGTATTCCATTTGTGAAGTGAGTACCAACACCAGTGTTCTGACCAAATTATAGGAATTAGTTCTTATATCTTCCTACATTATCAATTTGTAGCTCCTTAATCTTCCTACCAGCCTGCTTCTCCATCATATCCTTCCACTGCACCAACATACCTAGGGCTTCAGGTCTTTGTCTCATTGGATATATCCAACAATGCCTAGATAAAATATCAATAAAAGAGACAGTACCTATAACCTCAAAGTGATGCAGTATTGGCAAGTCCTCAAATACTTACGTGAACACAATTAAGAAGACCTTCCGAGTGGTGAGTAATGGTGCCGAATTTCACCTTCGTCTTCTTCTCTAGAACGCCATGTCTACCCAATTTCATGTTGCAGGTAGATGCACCTTTCAAGGGTCTCTTTTTTGCTGGAGCTTGTAAAGACTTTTCTCCTCCGTGTCCGAGCCTCATATGTCAGACCTGTATACAAACATCATCTGAAGAAATAGAAGTCTCCATCTGGCTTGTAACTGTACTACCCTTCAAGTAATAGAGATTATTTCGACGGACACCCTTCATAACCACCATTGAGCTTTTGGTCATCTTGAGAACACCATCTCTAATATATAGCACTAAACTCAACGTTTTCAAAAGCACCAACTGAGATAAGATTCCTATTAAGTTGAGGTACATACCTCACTTCCTTTAATTCTTGTACTATCCCATCAAACATCTTGATATGAACTGCACATATCCCTTCCACATTACACGGATGCTCATCACCCATGACAGCGAAATATCCATCTAACTTCTTAAAGTTAGAAAATCAGTCCATGTTTGGGTACACATGATAGGTAGCTCCTGTATCTCAGATCCACTCAGAATTACCTGAGTAACTAACAATAGAAGTAGTAACAGAGAAAGAATACCGATAAATCTGAGTCTGATCCATCCGCCTGTGAAGTACTTGCTTGAGTACTAACAACCAATGCAAGATTTGACTCGATGTTCGGCTCCTTCTTACCTTTGGCCTTTGGACAATTAATCATCCAGTGCCTAGCTCTTTGCATTAAGGCACACTGGTTCTTCTTCAGATCTCTGAAACCTAACCTGGACTTTGATCTCCCCTGATCACTTCTGCCCTTCCGGTTGGAACTTTTGCCTCTTACTGTCAATGTCTCTACTGATGTACCTTCGGAAGAGGACCGCTTGTCCTGCCTCCTTACTTCGTAATTTACAAGAGCAACCGACACCTCATTGTAGTTAAGTGTTTGTCTACCATTGATCAAGGCAAGAGTAAATGTCTCATACTCTTCTTCAGGAAGAGAATTCAATAGAATCACCGCCTTATCCTCTTCATCGATCTTCACATCCACGTTAACTAGGTCTGTAAGAAGGTTTGTGTAGCTATTAATGTGTTCGTCAATGGAGTGTAATTTCTTCATCTAGAAGTAATAAAACCTCCTCTTCAATTGCAACTGCGACTCGATACTTTTCGTTAGATACTTTTTCTCCAGAATCTCTCACGGTTGTCTTGCAGATGTTTCATGCAACACATGATACTTGATATCTTGTGTCAAGAAAGACCTTATCAAGTCACACGTCGTTCGATTTATCTTGTCTCAATCTTCTTCAGAAGTAGAATTGCGTTTTTTCTCTAACCTTAGAGTGTCTTCGAGATTTGATGTCGTCAATACATTCATCACCTCATATCTCCACATACCAAAGTTGTTCTTGTCATTAAACTTTACCACATCAATCTTCAATGGATGTGGATTCATGATTTTCGTCATAGATGTACCATCTCCAGTCATTTTCTCAATTGATTCCTCAAAGCAATGAGAAAAACAAATGGAATTAGATCAAAAAACTAAATAAAGAAAAGATCTTTACCTTAAAGTGAAACTCTAGGAGAGTTTCCGAAATGATCTACTCCACCAGATTTGATTCCTCGAGCAATCCAATCACTGTTTTGAAATCGACACACGATCTCATAAACAGTCCCAACGTTGCTCCGAGATCGACACACGATCTCCGCCAAACAGTAACCAATGCTCTTGAAATCGATGCACGATCCCATGACAAACCTGGGGTGCTCTGATACCACTTGTTACGCACGCGAAGGCAATGACCAACGAGAAACCCAATAGATACAGCAGAGAAGTACCCAAAGAATAAGAATAAAGAAACCAAGAGAGAAAGCCAAACACAAGATTTAACGAGGTTCGGCAATTTGCCTAAGTCCTAGGGGCAAGGGGGAGAGAGATTTTATTGATTCAACAATCAATTACAAGTTGTTTCTTAGGATTTCTGAGGGATACTTAGGATACAATTCATGAGAGCTTTAACCCTTATTTATAGTCAGAGAGTTCCAGGATTTTAGAAAACCCGATTGGATTCGACTCCAATTCAGAAAAGAAGTCTGAATTCATTTAGGAGACAGTTTCGGCTGTTCAACCAGCACCAACAGAGAGGCAAGTTTTGCCAGTCGGTCAACCGTTCTCCTTGCCACGGTCGATCGGGCGATCGACCGAGCTACACCTGTGCACGTCGTGCATACCGATCGATCGAGCTCTGTCCTGACCTGCTTCGAACTGGGTTCTTCTTTCTTCTGAACTTTGACCTTTGGGCTATCTCTTTCAACGAGTTTAAAAAAAATCTTCCCATGTTTTTTTACTTTTTCTTATCCCCTCCCCCCTGCACGTTCCCTCTCCGTTAGGGCTCCGTCGCCCTTTTCAATCCCAAACCCGTTCAAGAACCCGACTAAATCGTCGAGAACCCTAAAATTCTCCAATAGATTTCCTCTCGCCGCTGGTACTTCGATTGGGCAGACGGAAACCGAGGATGGCGTCTCCGGGGAATCTTCAGTCGGCGAGGACTCGGCGAAGTTCGAATTAGGGGGCAGAAGGTCTCATCTTGGATTTATTTCGTGGGGATTTTGTCGGCTGTTCTGTTCGCTCTCGATGTGCTGTGGATCGATCCGTCGACGGGGTACGGGACGGCGTTCGTGAACGCGGTCCCGAGTAAAGAGGTGAGTTTGAGTTTTTTTTTTTTTTTTTTTTTTTTTTTTTTTTTTTGGCTTATTATAGGAAATTAAGCTGAAATTCAATATTTTTTTTTTTAAATGGAGCTGATATTTAGCGCAAAATTGTATTTTTTTGGGCTTTGTTGGTTACTGAATGCCCCTTTTTCTGATTATATAAGCAGAGCTCTTTCTGTGTTATTGTCATATTTGGTTAATACTTAATAGTAGATATTAGTTGTAATTATTATTAGTTAAGAACATACCTTGGTATAATCTTGGTTGAGACAAATAGTTTGGTTCAGTTATTTTCCACGCCAAAACAGAATTAAGGCAACCTGAGGTGTTGATAGAGACATAATTTGCGTGCTCTAAAGATTGATGTGGTTAATTCGGGCTGTCCTAATAAAGTAATCGAATTAATATTGTTTTAATGTTGTTTGTAACACACAGAATTTTGAGATAATATTGTTTTAATTGATTACCTAAAGAAGATATAATTTGTGAATAGAAATGTAAAGTGAAGCTGTAAAATCTAAATATTTTGGATTAGCATGAAGAAATTATATTTATTATATTAAAAGTACTTCAGCAAAATTATGAGAAGAGATGAGACACTGGTTTGCAATGATAGCAAGAAATAGTTAAAGTGATCATTTTTGTTATGGAGGATATTTGTTAATAGAACAATATTGTCAAATGATTAAAGTGCAAAATTCTTTTGTAGTATAACTTCATTATCCGTGAGTTCCATAAGCAGGTTAATTACAAGTAATGCTTTATAGGTTAGAATGTTAGGCAATCAAGAAATAACAAGTATGAGAAAAAGAAATTAATGTAGCTTGAATAAGATAAAGATGCAAATTGTAGGAAAGGTAGAGATATCTTCAATTTAGGAAGAGTGAGAATCAGTTCAGATGATTTTGATGTGCGCAACAAAAACCAACGAGTTTCACCAGTTAGGTCTAGGGAGTTATATAATCAATATTGAAGGAGGGGGTAGGAATAGAGACCAAGAAAACAGGGGTTTTGGGTACAAGAAGGATATCACATTTGCTATTTAGCAAAGATATGATCCATAAGGGATGACCCCTAAAATTGGGACAAAAAGCCTTTTTGTTGTTGCAGAATGCCCTTAATAGTGCTGAATATAGAGAAGGGATTCATGCAGCCATACAAAAATTAAGATGAAGGCTCTCTTGCTGCCGATGTTATGTATTCAACCAAAAGTTTATCTAGATTAATTGTTTAGAACTTCTAAATTTTCAGTCAGAGTGCAAGTCTGTTAAATAATATTGAATTGATTCTACATGGGCAATCATTGCAGCTCTATGTGTGTATTTAAATATAGGGTTTTTAACTTTCAGTATTTCATACAGCTTATGTGTGACAACTGAGAACTTGTCTTCTTTTCTGAGTGTAGTGGACATTTTTCGGCCTCCCTCGAGATTACAGCACGTGCCTCATGACAGAGGGGTACTTTGAGAAATCGACAATTATCCCATCAAAACAGATCCATGGGAGTTGGTGGTCAAGGGTGACACATGCCCAAGCAGCCGAGCACCCCATTCGAGACTTCCACATCATTAAATCTATTCAAAAGCTTCCGCCACTCCGGATCCTCTCGAGCCCTCCATCTCGAAGATTCCTTATCACAGAAAACTCTGCCACCCGGACACCCCGGATCTCTCTCCTTTTCAGAAACTCTGGAACCCCTCAATCTGAGCTTCAACAAAAGATCATTCATAATCTCCGCTATCAGTTACGCAGCCTAATCCTCCTCTACGTTCATAACGTGTAACGCCTCTCAGCATGGACAATGATGAATTCCCTGCATGCAAGCTCAATAAATCAGCGCCAGTAATCACACTCGTTACAACAAATCAGCATGTGCAGATTATTCAGTTGCGAAGATCACGCCATACCATCCACCTCCATGCACATAGCTCAGTATACGTAAACCTTCTCCTTCAACAAGATGGACTTTTCGAATTTTCTTTTATTCCAGTTAAGCCCCGCACTGAGATTCTGGCAAACAATCCTATAATTCCTGTAACCTGCGAATTATAATGGATTCTTTTCCACCTCCTCCCCGTGATTTTTCTCAGTTAAGGGTTTTCACGTAAAAATACAATGTCTTTCTTTTTGTGCTGTGCATTATCGTATCTCACAGACACACAATCTCGCTTGTGTTGTGGATCGACCGTCCAGTCGCTCGTGATGGAAAATCTTCACCACAGTGAGGTATAATAAACTTGTTTTCTGTCAAAGTGGTTTTGGAAAAAGTTTAAAGTTTCATCGTAGTGGCAAAAGACAAAGGTGTCAAAGAGTTAGTGTTCAAATAGTTGTTTCTCATGAAGAGTTTCCATGTCCTTGTCAATGGTATCAATAGATTGTTCTTGTGCTTTGAAATACATTCCATTGGATGTTTGCAATGAAAAATAACTGCCTTGGCTATCTATAGGCACCCCAAGGTATTAGATAATAGCATAGTGAAAGAAGACTCAAAATGATTTATATGAGAGAAGAAAGTGAAGACTGGGTGTAGGAAAACTGGAGAACTTAGTGAAATTGTTTATTATAACAGATTCATTAGTGGCCTTCTCACTCTTGTGTTCATTTATTTGGGCTGCCTTTCCTTTGCCAACAAATTTCAGAATTAGAGCCAAGATTGTTTAAAGGAACTTAGGAAATATCACACAAATGAAAGCTTGAGAAGGAAAATTGTTCTCCTTTTCAATTTTTATATACAAATGAAAGCATTTTTTGCTCGCAAGGGTTTTGTGAGACTGTTGAAGGTGGATAGCATGATCCAACTTCTTATGCGGAAAAAAAAGCTGTGAACATGAGAGAAGCGTCAGACACCTTGATTACATGTGGATGAGCCAGATTTGTGGAGATTGTTGAAGCAGCATCTCCTTAGGATGCTTTGGTTACTCTGCTGACCGATATCAAAGAATAAGAACATGAAAGCGTGCTCAGTTTTGCAAATGCCACGATAGAATTTAAATCTAATTCATATTATGGAGCCTGAAATTGTGTTATATTATTTTCCTTCACCATTGGTTATCGCAAATTGATCAAAGAAGAAATATTGATAAACTTAACAATTATTTCCAGATGGAGAAAATACTCCAACCGAGAAGACTGAAGAACCCATTTTGTTTCCATTGAAGAACTTAAACATTTAAAACTATCTAGTAATTAGTTGACAGATTTGCTTGAAGTACATGAACATGATTGACGGTGAAGACTTGTAATCCCCAATGTAGAGCAAGCTTTAAAGCTAAAGATGAAGTAAATGATTGGAGAAACAAAAGCAAGTATGGAGTCTTTCAAACTGACATTGTTTCCTCGAATAAGTAGTCTGATGCATCTTGTAATCCAAATCTATCTTTCATCTGTATTTAGAAATATGAACAACTCTTCCCATTATCGTATAAGGTACGGAATTTTGATTTCTGGATATTTGCAGTCAATATTGACTGCAAATTTAGACTAACTGCTACTTGGATGGTTCGAGATGCTTCCTGACGTCGGAATCAAACTAGGATATGCTTACGGCTGAAAACATGTTTGGCATATTCAGATCCAATTGTTATCTACAGGCTACAGTATTTCTGATCTGTGTTATTTTTGAAATTGGTTCCATGGATAGAAAATAATTTAAGAGCAAGATCCAGAGTTCCAAATTCACTTTGCTTAAGTATAAACCTGTTTCCATGAAACCTGAGAGATCCAATTAGTCAGGTAAATCTAGTCGATTATGTGTTTCTATTTTCTAGCCTTTAAGAATCATGCCCAACTCCAACCTAAGTCCAACGTGGATCAAACTTAACCTCGACCTTCATTGTAAATGGGCTAGACCTGGTTCTAAAGACTATACCCCACACACCTTCCCTTAGATCTCAGTTGCATAGACCCAGGCCCTGTGCTTTGTATTTGTGTGGCTAGATAATGCATATACTATGGAGTCGTGGCAATATTAATCATATTACTATTGTGCCAAGTAATGAAATGAGGTTCAGAAGGTCCATGAGAATTACCTATGGATTGAGCATAGATTCACGGGAAGGATCATGAAACTCAAAAGTCACTTTGCTCCGAGTATGGTCTAGCACAGCTAAAAACCTTATTTTCCACACATGAGTAAATTCAACTTGCTCCTGTAAACCTGGTTCAAATACATGTATCTCACCCATCACAGTTACATCATGATCAAACTTGATTTCATAGTTAATGGGTCAGTCCTGATTCTAAACAATAAATCCAGAAACATCTTCCCTAAGGTCTTAATTGGATCGATTTAGCCCCTACCCTTACTACTTGTACCCCCTAGATTTGCATGTGTTACAGATTGGGTGGCAATATTATTATCTTGCCTATAAAGCCAGATATGTTGTAGATCAGGTACAGAGCAGGTCTTGGACAGTAACTTGCATTGCTGATATTCAATAATGTTGCTACTTGTAACAGACTATTTGTAAGTACCAAAAAGGGTTTGCTAGGTCGGTTTAATCTTCTTCAGGAGCAAATATACGAGCTTGTTCTTTTAAAAACTAGTGGCTGTTTCATTGCTTTACCGAGTAACCATTCTGCTTGATAGTTTCTAACGTGCTGTCTCAGTCATGAGAGTCCGACTGAGAAACTATAATGGTAACCTTCCCCTTTTACCTGTGCAGGTTGCAATGTTGATTCTAATTTTTATTTCACTGGCATACATAGTGGTTTGGCGAGTCTTCGAAATGCAGGTGAGAAACTAATAGGTGAACAGGCGTTCCATGTACTATTTGCAGGAATTTCACTGCCTCTGGCAATCAGTGCTGTTGTAAGTTTCTGTTCACTTTGCTTCTGTTATTCAAGTTCATCGTATTTCTGAACGTTTAGTGCTTACCCATTGCATTAAAGCCTACATGTATCCTGATGGTTTCAGGTTTACTTCATCAATCACTGATACGATGTTACTCAATTGTGGCAGGTCCGGAGTGTTTATGGAGTACATGAGCTTTCTTGGATCTCGAATTTCCTCTCCTTTTCTTTCTCTACCCATCTGCTTTCATTCTGTTAGAGGTTGCAGCAATTGACAAGCCAAAAATGCATATTTGGGAAACCGGAATCATGCCAATAACCAGACACCCACAGGTATCTTAATTATTATCTTCTTCCTGAATATTAATGCCCTGAGGCTTGGTTCATCTTAACATGCAAGTTGCTTCAGTCTTTTCAGATGGTTGGCCAAGTGGTGTGGTGCTTAGTCACACCCTCTGGATCGGAAATTCAGTGGCGGTGGCAGCTTCAGTCGGTTTGATTGGCCACCACATATTTGGTGTGTGGAATGGTGATCGGAGGTTGAAAACTAGGTATGGCAAAGCTTTTGATGCTTTGAAGAGCAGAACAAGTGTAGTTCCTTTTGCTGCAATTTTTGATGGTCGTCAAAAGCTCCCAGAGGATTACTGCAAAGAATTCATTTGGTTAACTTACCTCACTATCACAGCTTTTAACCTCACAATCACTGCTTAACGCTGGGTGCCTATTTTCGCATCCAATTATGCTGTCCTCCAGCTTTAATCTTCACTGGTAGAAGATAGTTAGTTATGCTCTCTTTTGTATAAAAACTTTTACATTAACACTCTGAATACAAATTCCACAATCCAAATTATATTGGGGCCACACAGTTCCATGCAATGAAATCTCTCTGTGACATTGAATTCAATGTGAATGGTTAATCTTTTTACACTATAGAGGAACTTAAATTGTTGCAAGATTGAAGAGGAGAAACAATGGAATAGAGAAGTGCAAAACAATTAGAGGGCTTCTTTCTATAGTATTAGATGAGTCTGTCGAGCCATTAAGAGCAAGATCTTGTGGGTTCATTTCTCAGGAGATGGCGCCTCTTCATACCCAAGTTTGCCTTCTCCAGAAGCATTATACCTTTGCCATGCATCAGAAGCTGTGTTGGAAAACAGTGGATTAATGGAGGATGATGAGAGAGAGAATTCTATCTAGTTTTTGAGAACTTTGAAGTTATCTATTTTTTGAGAACTTTGAAGTCTATCTAGTACGAGTTCAATGAAAATTCACCTTGTTTTGATATTGTATGATCTGAGTCGTCAAAGCTGATGGGCCAAAGGGAATACCCTAGCAATCCATTCCTCAGAGAGAACTTGATCTTCTCATCGACTACTTCAAGACTGTCGAAGCTGACCCATAGACCTCCATTGTGAAAATATGATGATACTGTCTGATTGTCGAAAGTAAGAGAAGAGTCAGTATCCTTCAAGGCTCGTTTGATCTCAAAGTATGCCATCAACCCAGTTTGATTGCTTAGCTTCTCTCTTGGACCTGCAGCCACTGCTTGGGCGCCCAATCCATTCTTCTCCTTGTTCTTGAGATACCAAGATCTACCATACAGTGGAATTCCCACCACCAGCTTACATGGAGAAATCCCGGCGTCGAGCCATGATCCGATGCCGTAACTCATGGAGAAATGGGATGTTTTATCGTAGAGTGGAGCATCAGCAGCGGTGGTAAGCTCGCTGCTTTTGTGGTAGCCGAAGCAGAGGGCATTGATCCAATCAAGGTTCTCCAAAATGGCACCAATTGGGTAATCAAGGTTGGGCCCTTTGAAGAGATGACCTGAGAAGTATACTGTGGCGGTCAGGAGGAGCGGCTGCGATGAATTCTGTACAGCATCATTCACGCGGGCTCGCCACTCAGCAAGAAAGATTGCAAGGTTGGCCATGTCAGCTGGTGAACATGGGTACTGCCATGCCAAGTCCAGGCCATTGAATCCGTGTGCACTTGCAAGTTCTATGGTGGAATCGATGAATGTTGAACGGAGATCAGGGTCGGCCGCCATAGCAGAGAAGGCAGCATTGGAGGAGTTGGTTTGATGATCATCGGTGGCGATGGAGAGCAGGGTTTTGAGAGAGGGATTGCTGGATTTTACGGCATCAGAGAAGTTCGCAAGGAGAGGGAGCTGGTCTTGTGGCGGGAGGGCAACTCTGAAGCTGGTTTCGTTGAGGGAGAGGGAGTAATAGTAGAGGTGAGTGTAAAGAGAAGAGGTGATGTTGGAAAGAGAGGAGTAATGGTTGGAGTTGGGGAGCCAGAAGCCAGCTCTCACTGCAGCCGGGCTGGTGCACTGATTCTGTGACGTTGAGAGATTGATGAATGTCATGAAGATGGAGACCAGGAGTTGGCAGAAGAGTATCTTCTCCATCTTGGGGCTTTCAATGCTGGTAAGACGAGAAGGCAGGGGATCATGAGCATTGCTAGAAGGAGACAGTCTCAGTTATTTCTGGGAGAGAAAGCAGTTTTGTGAAGGTTGTTGGCTTTTGAACAATGGAGGCCAGGTAGAAAGTGGAGACCTTTATCAGAAAAAGGAAGGGGGGGTAAGTGCAACTGACTCAATTGATTTGGTAGTCAGCCATTCCTGGATCTGGAGCCACAAAAAGGACAGCCTGTTTTTTTGGGGGGATTCTGGGAACTGAGATTAGTTTTGATAGCTGCAGTAGGCTAATACAGTAATATGGGTGGTGATTCTAGTACTTGCTTTTGACTTTCATTAATCAATCCCTAGATGAGAAATCAAGATTGGTGCATGTGCTGTGTGATTCAGAGAGAGTGTGATATTTGGATTGAAGTTTTGTGGTAGTTGGTGGATGGGTGGTGTTCTTGTCAGAAATTTACAGATAAAACTATTTGGCAGATGGTGGGTTTTGTTATCACCAACTCTGGAAGAAGATGGACTTTCTGGTGTGCAGACTTGATGCTCATGATTCCTTGCAACTAGCACTTCTCTCAAGAAATACCTCAGCATCCTACACATTTTCTCACCTTTCTTCACAAGCGCTTGATTTCAATGTGAGTTGCAGGTATCTGTACCTATGAGAAAAAATTTAATTATGCATTGAATTTATATTGGAATCAATGCCAAAACTTACTCTTGTTAATAGTTTGCTTAGTCATTAGAGACAGTGACTGACATAAAACCATGTGCTTTCATCTGGGTGGGTGTACTTGTAGTTAATTATTTTCTGGTTGTATATGAAAGAAGTTCATTATACCATGAATAGATGTTTTTTTTTTTTTTGGTTGGGTATGCATCTTTTGGCATCTTGTTTGGGTTTTTTTCTTTGATGAACAGCTCCTTTTTGCTAAGCTTTTCAGCAGGTAAGAGTGGGCTTGTTTAGATTCTTCTTCTCATGAGCTATGCCACCTTTTTTAGTTGGAGTATTTACATGTGGGATGTTTGTCACTGTTCAAAACCTTGAGTTCATGTTCATTATCCAAATCATTACTATCTAACAACTGATATTTACTATATCATATTATATGATCTAACATCTCTACTATATTAACCGCAGAGGAAGGGGCACCGTTTTACATGCATCCTGTCATGTTTTTGTTATTATCTTTTCTATTGACTTTTAATTGTTTCATGATAAGTAGAATAAAACGTAATGATACCAAATTCTTGATTAGTCCTACTTGGTCTTTATCAAGTGGGTTTGGGGCCTTTCTAAAGATCCAAGCTGCTGCATCGGCATTCAGCCCAGCCTATCGACCGAGAACTAGGGTTTGGGTTTGGGTACATATTGCATGCAAGAGCTTTTCTTGATTGTTCTTGTTGACACAAAAATAGAAACCTGAGTCTTGGCATTTCTCTTTGGTCATGGATCAACACGGTGACAACGCTGGCCCTCCATCTCCAAGAAGAGGAAGCCTGAGGAGAAGGCGAGCACATTAACCAGCCAACAAGCATCCAATGATTCCTGCTTGCGCTTCGCCATTGGCCTCTCCGAACTGGCCAAGGGTTCAAACTTCGTGTTCTCGCCATTCTCTGTGCGAGCAGCCGATCCCAGGGCGAAACGCTCGATCAGTTCCTCTCCTTGGGATCGTCCAGCGTCGCCGACCTCAACGCCACGTGCAGATCTTTTGGGCAATCTGCTGTCGGCAGATGCGGCCATGTCAGATGCTGATGGAGGCAGGGGAGGTGGGCCCCCATGCCTCTCTCCTTTATCAACGGGATTTGGGTTGACTGGTCGGTGGCGCTGAAGTCGGCTCAGGAGACTCTGTCATCCATCTATAAAACCTGTAGCAGACTTCAGAAACAAGGTACAGTTTTTTTTTCCTTCTTAAAATTAAAAACTTTTAATTGAATGTAATTTTTTTATATGAAAACACGCTATATATACTTTTGTAGGATCTAGGTGGTTTTGAGTTTAGAAAACTGTGTTGTAGTTAAATGTTTGCAAATTATAGCTTCTAAAAAATAACAACACTTTTTTTTCTTGCTAATTCAGGCATCTCAAGTGGAAACAGAAGTGAACAATTGGGTTGAGAAATACACTAATGGCCTCACCAAGGACCTTTTCCCTCCCTGCGGGTTGTGAATGAATTGACGAGAGTTATTCTCGCCAAATGCACTCTACTTCAAAGGACTGTGGGCTCAAGAGTTTGACAAGTCACAAACAAGAGCAAAGAATTTCACCTCCTGAACGAAAACACAAATCGAGTGCCATTCATCATGACAAACAAGACCAATATATCAGATATTATGACGGTTTCAGAGTACTTTGGTTGCCCTGTCTAAAAGATGAGCAAGGGAAGAAACTGAGCCTTTCCATGCTTCTCTACCTTCCAGATGAGAGAGACGGGCTGATAAATCTCATCGAGAGAGCAATCTCAGACGCCAACTTTTTTGACAAATATTGTCCTACCTTCAGAGTTTGGGTTCGCAAATTGAAAGTTCCAGAGTTTGAAATATCCTCTACTTCTGAAGCATCTGAGCTGTTGAAAGACTTTGGACTGGAGCTTCCTTTCTCTGGTTTTCAAGCATATTTGGCTGAAATGGCCGAGCTGGATGTATGGATGTGATCAGAAACTGTACTTGGGACAGGTTGTGCACAAGGTTATCATTGAAATCGAAGAGGAAGGCACCACAGCAACTGCTGCAACTGTGATCACTTATCCTACGATGGTGATATCTGCAGGATTCGTTTATCGTCCCTTCTTTGAGTTTGTGGCAGTCTGCCATCAGAGAAGATGATACTGGAGCCTTGCTCTTCTTTGGACATGTCGCCAACCCAAACTATATATGGCATCAGAGCAGAGTTATTATATGGTATCATAATGGTTGTTGCATTGCTGTTGCCGATCCAGATTTAGGGGAATAATCGAATGAAGGAGATTCTTTCCCTACCAGAAAGAACTTGCATGACCATCTTTTCTCAGATCGTCGCCTTAAGGTCGTTTCAAACAACAGTTTTTCTTCGCAATAATTCACTGCTAGGATATTCTCTTTCTTTTAAGGTCGTCTGGGTCGCATGATGTATGATTAGAAGCACTTTTTCCTTTAATAAATTGCAGAAAACTCCATATACTATTAGTGATTCTTAGCAATAGAAACAAAGCTCTTGTTCTATTGGAAACAGAAAATTTATATGTATTATTGAACTTAGTAGAAAACATTCATTCACCGTCAGTAGATTTGATAGCTTGTGTGAAATCAAAATAATACATGGAGGTTTTATACAGAGTCTCAATTTTTTTGTCATCTTAGATTGGTCCAAGAATTTTTTGAGGAAAGATGGTTGCATGCACGACTTGTCTACTTAATCATTGTCAAATGAAAATGTAAAGAACATGACACTCTCGAATAGGATGGATGAAATCCTTTTGTAGATTTCTATATGAGAGAAATGTAAATCAGCTGACACAGGAGGCAACTTCCTCCTATGTCGCACTCAAAAATCATATTTCCCGAATGAATTTTTAAGATCCGACCGCACATTATCATCTTCATGTTCTAAGATATACACATACAAAAAATCAAGTGATTTGAAGTTCGTTTACTCATTGATCTAATCGTTCCATTTTGTTCCACTGTTAAAAAACCGTTAATGTTTGAACCCAAAGAAAATGGAGTAAATTAACTTCAAAGCACTTAATTTTTTATATGTGTATATCTTAGAACATGAAGATGATAATGTGCGGTCGGATCTTGAAAATTCATTCGAGAAATATGATTTTTGAGTGCGACATAGGAGGAAGTTGCCTCCTGTGTCAGCTGATTTACATTTCTCTCTTTCTATATATATTAGAGCCATTGTATTTGGTTATTATGGTATTATGCTAATTGCTTTTGATATATAAGAACCATATATATGCACACTTTAAATACTATCATGGTATCATAATGACTGTTAATGTATAGAAATTGTACATGAGATTAGAAGCACTTTTTTCTTTGGGTAAATTGCGGAAACCCCCATATGCTTTAGGTGTGAGCATCGGTCGGTTCGGTTCGGTTTTTGCTAATTTTTGCAAAACCGAACCGAACCATTAGACTTAGCGACCGAACCGAACCGAACCGCCTCAGTCCGGTTCGGTTTTTCGGTTAGGCCAATATTTTTCCATCACTTACATTTTTTAATCACCATTATATTATCATCCTTTAATATTCTAATCTCAAATATTCAATACCCAAATTAGAAATAAGAAAAGACCCTAACCTTAATGTGAATTAAAAATTTCATATTCTAAAACTTTTACGCTATATTTGGGCTCTTATATCAAAACTCACATAATTATTGCTAACTTTTAATGACAAGAATGAAAAAAAAGAACTATATTAATATAAATATTATTCTTAATTGTGATGGTGTACTTAACATAACTTTCACATATTCAACATAAAAAAGATGGTATTGCTAGAAGTAATGAGATAAGTTTTCACCAGTTTTTGTTATGAACTATATGATTCACTAAATTGAATTTGGGTGGGGTGATATATAGGGTAAGAGGTTCGGTTCGGTTCGGTCGAGTTCGGTTTTTGAAACACAAAACCGAAACCGAACCGAAGTAGAGCGGTTCGGTTTGGTTCGGGTTCGGGTTTCGATTTTTGGTCGGTTATTTCGGTTATAACCAAACTCTGCTCACCCCTAATATGCTTATAGCGATTCTTAGGGGACAAAAAAAAAAAAACTATTGTTCTGTTCACATGAATAGAAAAACCTCTATGTTTTAATATTAAACTTAATAGGAAACTTTTATGTACTATTAGAAGATTTGATAGTGTCTATAAAATCTAAAATAATACACAGAAACTTTATATCGAATCTTAGATCAGAAAATTAGTCCATTTAATTAGTGAAAACCTCAACCAATATTTTTATTCGCCTCAGTCTCATTCCACGTGAGCCATGTGGTAAAATTTAATTTGTCCGCTGCTGATAACTCACTCACTCATAATTTTGGTCTATCTTTTTTTACATTTTTATCAATGCTTTCTTCATTAAATAATTTAATTGTTTTTTGGTTCGTAATGGATTTGTATAGAAGTTGGATATCTTCACTCTGTGGAATTTGAATCGATGATGGAGTCTTCCTTTTCATCTAAAAAATAAGGGGAAGATTTGTGAAAGAAAAACATCTCAACTATCTCCTTCAACAAAGAAGCAAATTATCTCATAAAAAAGAATTCTAGTTTCTTCGAAGTTCTCTCTTTTTGCGACATCATGCTATTTTCCTTCCTCTTTCATCAAATAGAGGAATACGAAGGAGAGGAGGAAGCGGTGACTGGGCTCTTGCTTCTCTTGGTTTTTTTTTTTTGGATAATTTTTTGGCGACTGTGAGTCGCAATCTTTAAATTAAACAAATTTTGCTCCGTAAATATTGAGTTTTAATTTTTCAAAAAATTATCTTTTTTGGCTACTAAATCTTTTTCGACATGATGATTTAATCTTCTCTCTTCTCTAAATTGATGTAAATGATCTAAATCGTTCTAATTTGATACCGCTTATTTTAAAATTCACTCATTCTTTTTTGCATTCTCCCCGAATCGTAATCGCTGATAATTTTGAGGTGAAACAGTCGTGTCCGGCTAAACATTAAAAGAAGAGTATTTTAATATTTTTTGATTCGCGATTAAAATTCTGCTCGAAACGTCTCTATATTTTAGTGCCCGCTAAGAAAAATGACACTCAAACGTAAAAAACTGTAATTGAGGTGTTTGTAAATTAAGTTTGTATTCAGCAGGAAATCCTATATACACATATTTAGGGCATTGCATGAGCTCAAGTACCAAGTACAAAGAGTACAAAGAGAAGCTAAGCTCCACAGAGAAACAAAATATTAAAATAGTTCAATGAATGAGAAGCTTGAACTTGGAGAAAAAGCAGATTGTGACAAAGGGACAAGTGTTTTGTCAGAGATTGTAGACCTCCTCCTCACTTAAAAGAGACTCAAGTCAGGTTGGGCTATTGGATGAATTGGGCTCAGAATCAGAGAGCTTATCTAATTTCAAGCCCACCATGTAAGCCCAAACAGATGTACACTGATGCAGAGTAAAATAACTTCCATAAATACCCTCATGTAAAGTCATAAATAACCAACAAACCAGTAAGTAAAAACCGTAAATACCTCAAAAATTCATGGGCATCCAAAAAAAGAAAAGAAGAAAGAGAAAAAGGTGGGGAAAGAGAGTTAATAGAGAAGAACTCTCTCTCTCTCTCATATTCCCTCTCTCGCTTCTCTCCTTTGTTTGGATGGGTGATGGGTTCACCGCCGGTGAGAATAGCACCTCTGCTGCTGCTTCTGGTGCTTCTAGTGGTGGTGGGAGGCGGTGAGGGGCGCAGTGGTGCGTCGCTCGGAGCGGGGCGAGCGAGGCGGCGCTGCAGGCCGCGCTGGACTACGCTTGCGGGGCCGGGTCCGCGGACTGCCAGCCCGTGCAGCCCACTGGGCTCTGCTACCTCCCCAACACCCTTGCGGCCCACGCCTCCTACGCCTTCAACAGCTTCTATCAGCGATCCCGCGCCGCCCCCGGCGCCTGCGACTTCGCCGGCGCTGCCACCGTCTCCGTCACCGACCCAAGTAACTACTTTTCGCCCCCTCTCCCGCTTCCCTCTTTTTTTTGGCATAAAAGCCCTTGGATTTAATTTTAGAATACGAATTGGTCCATCTCTTTTTGGGCTTTGTTTTTGTGGCCTCTTCGAGCAATGGTCCCGTGGTACTAGTTCTCTGTTTTTATTTGTTTTGCTTTTTGTTTATTATTATTTAAAAAAAAAGATTTTAGAGGTGTCAGTTTTGGGCTGTTCACGAATATTGCTGCGATTTGGCCTCGGAGAGATGGGGACACAGCTGAAAGCTGTGCCTTCTTCTGGGCCTCGAGGCTGGCGGTGCCGCTGCTTGTACGAGACGCTCAACCGTGACTATTTGCGGAGAAGCCCTTTCCTTTTTTAATTTATTGTGAAAGTAGTGTATTTGCAATATGTCGAGTCCAAACTGACACTGTCCTTGCAGCCAAAACGTGTCAGTCAAGTCCTTTTCGAAGTCAGCAGGCCCAGTACTGACAAAAGTTAATTACATGGGTTAATTTTTTAAAATTAACAGTTAAGTATGGGTTTTATGTAGAAATAGCTTCGCCTATGAGTAATTTTTCACCTTGTGTACATTTTCATTTTTGAAATCAGTCAAAAAGGTAGTGATTTGGTGTGGCTCAGAGTCAGCAGGCACAAAAGTGTACAAAAGAAGGAACTAAGTTGGTCAGAGTTGTGCTTTATGTTATCCTATAATTTTGTAAATTATTTTCTTTTGCATGTCCAATACAAGTTTTGGTTTTAATTTGTAATAAAAGTATAATGGGGGATAAATGTGTGGTTTGATTATTCTTTGTAGGTTATGGATCTTGTACCTTCCCTTCATCTGCAAGGTATGTCTCCTTTGCTTCTGTTTAATCTTTTAATGCTTCTTTACACATGATCATGTTACCTTGTTCTTGGGGATGATCAGAATTTGTTTTGAATATTACAATACATTCAAGTTATATGTTTGTGATGACATTGGGATAAGTTTTTAAAATTGAATATGCTGTAAGAAATTTATTCATGTTAAAATTGTTGGCATAAGTTGGCACTTTTAATGCCCATCTCTAACAAACATGTAACTTTTAGGCACAAGTCGTGCTGCTCATAAGTTGTATGCCCATCTAACAAAAACTATCATGTGGAATAGTTAATCTTTAACAGAAATTTGCTGCATCTGATGAGTTTTGTCACTCCAATTTGTGTAGTTTTAAGCCGAAAAGTCATGTAATTATTGTCAAATTTGGGTGCTTGATTGACCTTGTAGCGTGCCGTTCTAAGTACTTGTATTTTGATATCAAGATATCAACAAAATTCACATTGTAATCATTGAGATACTTTTGTTGTTTTCTTAAGAATTCTTTCATGATTTTGTTAAGTATTCTTTCATTAAACAAACTGGGATTTGTCTCACCGTGATCACAAAAAATGTGTTTCGGAAAGCAATCAGATCATTACACTCTTTCTAGAACTTCTACATTTCCATTAGGAATTATTGCCGGTACGCTCTGGATAAATTCCAAGTGCAACATAGAAAAGTACTTTTTTTTCTCTGAATGTAAAATATGTGTTCCTGTTTTGATTCAAGGAACTTCTGCATCATAGTCTCGTGTTTATAGGATTTGAGTAAAACAAAATTAGAAATGAGGAACTGTAAGCAATATCCATTTGTTGCATAGGATCCTATTTGTCATACTGTAAGCTATTATATAACTGCTAGTTGTAATGTTAAATGGATACCGGCTTATGAGAATTACCCTTCTTTTCTTGCTCTGTGAACTTCTGGTTGGAAATAGAAATTGTAAAAATTGGTTAGTTCCAAGACAAGCTCACTAAACTTCGACTATCAGCCTCACCATCCACACAGCACTGCAACCACATTGATAGACCCATGGACATGCATCCACGCAGACATGACATGAGAATTGGGGGAAACTATGGGTTAAAGTTGGTACATTGAATGTCAGAAGCATGTTAATTTAGTCAAAATTGCTACGCTTTCGATAATAACCATTGTCAGAAGTAGGCACTAAACGTAATCTTGAAGAAGGTTTGGGAAGGACTTCAACTAAAAGTTCAATAAACTGTAGGATCTCAACTCTCAACTAGAAGAAACTCATGACTTTGTTGGGATTTGGGTCGAACAAATAGTCCCACATCGGCTAGACAGAGAGACGGTCTTGGGTATATAAGGATTTGGGCAACTCCACCTAGAAGGCTAGTCTTTTGAGATGGTGCCTCAAGTCCTTCAATTGGTATCAGAGCCATGCCCCGAACTTAGTCGTGTGCGTGGGTGATATTCGATGATGTCGATCCCCCAATGGCGTAAAATGGCGCAATGGTCTGATCACTCCAATGGCGCAAAATGACGCAATAGGGTCCCTGCAAAACAATTTGGCTCACAAGATATTTGGCCAATGAGGGTCGAACAAAAAGTCTCACTCAGCTAGACATGAGGATGGTCTTTGGGTATATAAAGATTTGGGTGACTCCACCTAAATGTTAGTCTTTTGGGATGGTGCCCCAAGTCCTTCAGACTTTAGTACAGAAGTTTGCACTTTTCCCTTGTATGTGTGGTCAATTGGGTCTATGCTCTTGATCTTAAGTCTGATCAATCACTCTTCAGTATTGGTTGTGTTGTAGTTAGGCATTACCTGCTCATGTTGAGGAAACCCTAACGATGCTTGATATCTCCTATCAGCACCGCAGGAGGCTCCACGACTCCGACAACACCCAACTCTCCCAACACAAACAGCCCGACAACTTCACCGGGGACCACCAGTCCGACGACATCAGGCACAACAGGCAGTGGTGTCGGTGGACTGACTCCAATTGGTGGTCGCGGGCTCACACCAGGTAATGGCCTTACCACCGGAATTAACTCAGGCTTTGGCCCAACAGTGCCTAATGCAGATACAGATATGTCCGGTGCTTCTGCTCTTCTGCTTCCTCTCCTGCTGTTAACGTGCTTTTACTTTTTGCCGCTGCTCTTATGATAGATTTAATCAATATGTTTAGATATCCCGGTGATTGTGATGTTGAGAAGTCACCAAATTTTTGTTGGAGTTAGTGTAGTTTTCCTGGTGGTTACTTCAAAGTGTGGCATTGATGTTCTAAGGTTGTAGTCTAGATGTTGTAATCTATATCAAATGTTCATGGGAGGAAAAAGGAATTTTAGAGTAGTGAGGAACATAGAAGTTGGAATTCTACATTGATTGGTTCATCTGTTGCATGCAACTTCATAGAGTTCTGTTGTGTGAACCTGTTTTGCAAGGGTTATTGAAATTTTGCAAGGTGCAGGTGAAGATGAAGAATATATGAGAAAGATATGTAGCTTCAGTTCAGATACAAGTATTTGTCAGATTGCACGAATTAACTGACATTGCCCACCCTGTGAATTTCATTGCTTCTCTTTCTCCCTTCTTCTTTCTTAAACTGTTGTAATATCATGTCTAGATGTCCATTGGATTTGTTTGGGTCACCCCTTTTGTTACGCTGTTGGCTTGAGTCTATCATATGGGTATTAGATGTCCATCAGTAATTTTATACTGTGTATCCCCCCGCCCCCCCCCTCTTTTTTTGAGGAAGATTTTAACCTGATATTGAATGTAGGATCTTTTATAATCCAACCCAACCTTTCATAGTCCAGTCAACACATAACAAGGCAAAGTTTCGATTGTGTGGCATTATTTTGCTGGCATATATATATATGAGAAAAATGTATATCAGCGCGTGGGCTGAGAGTACTCTCTCAGCCTGCGGTGACGTGGCTCAGTTTGTCACCTCACTAACTTGCGGCCCGCTTATAGGAAGAAGTTAAATTACTAAATACCCCTTATGAAAGCTACTTTTTCTTTAACTTTCCTTATTGTTTTATTTTTTGCCCAAAAGGCAATTTTTGGAGCGCACGTTGTCAGACTTATTTATTATTATTTTTTTCCCCCTTTCTTTTTGCCGCTCTTTATATGATTTAGGTTATTGATTATAAATTATTTTTTCCCCCTATTTCCTTACCTCTCTTTGTCAGATCTAGATTCTCCTATATAGTTTATTTTTTTGTGTATATAATGTAGACAGAGACTTTGGTCGCAGTGTACATGGTTAATTGCGACCAAGGTCGCAATGTTGTTATTGATAAAGAGGGCCAGCATCTGCAATTTAGGGTCGCAGTACAATGACAGCGACTTAGGTCGCAGTACGTTAGGTAGAAGTTTCCTTTATATTAACACGCATATGTTGTTATTGATAAAGAGGGCCACATCTGCAATCTAGGGTCGCAGTACAATGATTGCGACTTAGGTCGCAGTACGTTAGGTAGGTGTTTCCTTTATATTGACACGCATAGCGACCAAGGTCGCAGTGTTGTTGTTGATTAATATTAAAGACCAGCACTGCGACCAAGGTCACAGTGTATTTTATTAAGACTCGGCCAACAACTGCGATCAAAGTCATATATATTTAAAAAAAAAGTATGACTGCTTTAATTTAAAAAAAAAAGTCATATATATCCTTCATTTTAAAATTAACCTTAGAAAACAGATTCATATATATTTAAAAAAAACAAGATACAATTTTTAAACTTCTAATCCTCGTCATCACTAATCCACCCTAGTCGCATATTAAAAATCTTTTACATAAGGCATGGGAAAGAAGATTGCGACTTTGGTCGCAATACTGAAGGAGGTCGCATTGTTGTACGATAGAATGCGACTAGGGTCGCAGACGTTATATAAAGAAGTTTTGTTATACAATGACTGCGACTAGTGATTGCGACTGTGTCGCAGTTGTCATATAAAATTGAAATTATATTGTATTAGGTTTCATAAAAATGTTTTGTTATACTATGAGTGCGACTAGTGACTGCGACTGTGTCGCAGTTGTTATATTGTATTAAGTCTGCGACCATGACATGTTTTTAAATTTTCAATGCTTCTACTTATTTTACATTATATTGGTCCAATTTTTTTTAATTATATTTTTTCGATGTATTAAAATTGCGAATTTTATAACTGTAGATATATTCAACTGAAATTTTGTTTGTTCATGACTTTATTCCACTTTAGAATTAAAAAAGGGGTATTTTTGTCAATCTGTTTCACGATTGTTTAGGCGGGATTTTTTTTGATTTTTTTGGCGCCAACACACTGCGGCCGATGTGTGGCATATATTCAGCCACGTCCCGCCGGCTGAGAAACTCTCTCAGCCTGTAGGCTGAGGTACAATAACCCCTATATATATATATATATATATATATATTATATATATATATATATATATATATATAGTGAGTTGATCCCCTAAGAACGGTTCTCACGAATTCATGTGAGAACTTTCACGTGGGCCATCGGATTTGATAGAGATCTAGTTTTATTTGATTTGATCTATCAGATCCGACGACCCACGTGAAAGTTCTCACAGAAATCCGTGAGAACCGTTCTTAGGGGATCAGCTCCCTATATATATATATATATATATATATATATATATATATATATATATATATGGGCTTACTGTACCTCAGCCCGCGGGCTGAGAGAGTTTCTCAGCCTGCGGGACGTGGCTGAATATAGGCCACACATCGTGAAATATCACCTAGAGGGGGATGAATAGGTGATGGCTAATCTAATGGTCACTTATGAATAAATGATGCGGAATTAAAACTAAGATGACCAAATAAAACTTCTTTAATTAAACACTTATGTATAACACAAGAGTGTTGCCGAATTCCCTTTGCAGGGCTCTGGACAAGCTCCTCTAGATTCTCCTTGAAATGGGTTGAGGTGCCGCGTTGGCTCTCTTGGTTGAATACTAGTGTTAACAACAATCCCAAGCAAGTATAGCAATTATGAGCACAAGGGTATATCATGCATATAAGAGATAAAGACTATAAAGTAATGCAAGATATAAGAGACAAAGAGAGAAAGAGAGATAGAGTAAGCAATCGCAAACACAAAGGATTTGTTTCGAGGTTCGAGCACACTTGCTCTACATCCCCGCCTTCGACACACGAAGGATTTCCACTATGCAAGATCCCAATGGATCTCTCCTCGGTGCCGCAACACCTACAAGCCCTCAGACTCCCAAGTCCCGTACACACGCAAGCTCCCACAAGCTTGCCGAGGCCGCACCTCGAACCAACGAGTTCACAACCGAACTCCAAACCACCACGAGCACACTTGCCCGTCTCCTCAAAGTACAAGGATGAAATCTTTGGTGATCTATAATACTTTGATCACCAATTACAAACTCTCACTACAACACTCTCCTATAGGATAGATATAACAATGGATGCTCAAGTGTGGTGTGAGAAAATCAAGGATTAGAAAGGTGGAGGAAAAACTCAAAGAATCACACTTTAAATTACTCTTGATAATTCTTCCCTTTTGATTGGAAGTATTTGCACTCAAATATGTGGAGAAAACTCTGTTAAAAGGATGGGAAAACTGGCTTAGAAATCTTCAAAAATCTTAGCTCAAAACAATGACCAAACCCTCTTTTATAGAGGCCAGAAAAATATGACCGTTGGGGTCTATCAGAGCTGCCGGTCGACCGGCCGGTCGACTGCCAACAGTCAAAAATCCGACCGTTGCAGCCTCCGGTCGACCGGTCGGTCGAACCGAACAAACAGAGAGCAGAACTCTCTGCAGCGGTCGACCGTACGGTCGACCGGACCACTGTGCTGACAACGTGCACAAGGCTGTGCACGTCGGTCGACCGGACGGTCGACCCGACCAAGCTGCGGTCGACCGTCCGGTCGACCGTTTTGGCCTGTCAGCCAGTCCCAGATCTGCTCATAAAAGGGATTTGAAAATAGGTCTTTTAACTTAATAAAAATCCCATAAATTCTCAATAATCTACAAAATAGTTTCAATGTTATACAATGATACACAAACATGCTTGCACAAAATCAAGGCATGTTATAATAGATTTGAACTATTTATGTAATATGGAAATATTGGCTCAAATATAAAGACTGTTTTTCCAGAACATGTTTTTCAAAAACTAGTTTTTCTAAATCTTCATCAAATACAAAAACAAGATATTTGAGTTCATTCTAAAGCATAATGTGTATGGATATGATCCACTACACAATCATAATGAAATATCTATGTTTTTGACATTTAGCATAAAACATGGTTTTGGTTAAAGGATATGCATGATAGAAATACCAAAAACCAACTATATATATATTGTCACAAACAAAAATCTTTTACTAAAAATAAAATCTTTTATGAAAGCAATTCTATCAAGAGTGTGTGTGTGATATAGACTTGAGCAATCCACCAACTATCTATCCTTTACATTTTAACTAAACAAAAACTAAATCTTATACCTAGACTCAAGTCTTCATCTTCTTGAAGTCTTCACTTGAAGGCTTCTCATCTTCTTGACTTGGTCCAAATGCAATCCACCGAGCTCATCTCTAGATGTGTTCTTGATGCATAGGCTCGTGAATCAACCGGTGCTAGCTTCCAACTTGTCTTTAAATCCTTTGTTGAAGCTCCACACCTACTAAGATCTTGATAATGAATCTGTCACTAATTAAACACAAGATCATTAGTAATCATAACTTCATGAGTTGATCATCATCAAAACTAGAGTGATAGGCCTTTGGGCCAACAATCTCCCCCTTTTTGATGATGACAAAACTCATGGAGTTATACATGCATGGATTAAAGTAAAGCTTCAAAGAAGCTCCCCCTTAACTCATGCATAACAATAAATATAAGATAAGCATGAAAAGCACATGACATGTATGCAAATGTAGGAGATGCAATCATATAAATCAAATCATAAATCAAATTGTTTTCTCCTATTTGCAAATTAAAAACATATATGCATAACCACACAAATCTTACTCCCCCTTAAGTAAGGAAGACATGCATATATCATAAATACTTACGAATATTTCTCCCCCTTTTTGTCAATCATCAACAAAGGGTTCAAAGTAAAATACATCAAACAAATTTTCTCCCCCTTTTTGTCAAAAACAAAGTCATCAAAGAGGGGTGCAATTAAATCAATAAGAGGTTATATGCGATATACATTCATGAAGAGGAAGACGCTAAGTTAGCTTCCCTACACATATGCATTACATGAAGAAGGGATGATAAGCCCCAATTCACATAACACATATTATGTAATGCATAAGAGGAGATGTGAAGCTCCCCCTACACACGTGTACCATATAAAGAAGAGATGTTAAGCTCCTCAATACACAATACACTCAACATGAATCTATATGTAGAAGAGATGTTAAGCTCTCCTTGCATATAGGCAATACAAATTAAAAATTTTGAACTTTTCTTATGAAAACAAAATTTTGAAATATCTTAAAAATACACAATTTTCTTTTAAGGTACCAAATGTAGAACAATCAAATTTTGAATTTTGATACCAATTTTGAAATACAATGCATAAGCTTGAAAATAAATAAGATTTGAAGTAAGCTTAGCATTAACAACTATTGTGCTTTAAATATGTAAATCAATTTTAGCTTAAGCACACAACAAATCATATATATGTATGAAGGAATTATATCAATGGAAAGTGATACATACATATATATAGGAAAGCAAAATATGAGTATATACAACAAGAATCATATTGATACCAAATGAAAATATCCAATGATACCAATTGAAAAATTAAGCTTAAGTGTATACATCATATACTCTACCATATGAAGAATTCGAACTAGTTAAATGAAAATGTTTAACAATTAGTACGGAGTCCTTCAATCAAGGAATAAAACAAAAGTTTTTCATAAAACACAAGTAAATCACATGGCACTAAAAACACTCTAGTATCCATAAAGTCCATATTGAAAAGATGAGTGTACTAGTGTTATGTGGAACATGGCATTATGAAAAATAGCAACAAAGCTCAATATTCCCTTTTTTTTTTAAAAAAAATAGTCACAAATTATCATAAATTTTGAAAACATGAAAATCATTAAAAAAATTTTATTATTACACCAAATTTATATTTCAAGGTATATGTATATTTTGACAACACAATAAGCATACATACATATCCCTAAAACATAATTGAGTCCATATAAGTAGATTTGCAATAAAAGCAAACGACTCAAAAGGTATACATGTATATCTTAAAGTTTGGCAAAATACACATATACATGAAATGAAAACACATGATCATAATACAAATTCAATAAGTGAGAATACAAGTTTAAAGATGTATGTATCATCAAAATTAAGCAATACAAGCACATTTCATGGGTTCAAATAAGCATTCAAGCACAAATATAAATAGATTTATTTGTGGCCCATGATATGTACAAGCATAAATCCTAGTGTTGATAAAACTAACATATAAACTAATATTCAATACATGAAGCATCGAATTTTGAGAAAAATAGAATCATGTGTAAATCTCAAAAATTATTTGAAGAATAAATAACTAGTATACATTGTTTTTGAAAACTAGTTAAAGATCCTTCAATTATAACAAATCTTATGTTTTTCATAAACATAACTAGATACACAGAAATTTAAGCACTCATGGTCTATATGGCTCAAAATATATATATATTTTTTAACAAAAGTGTGAGTGTTAAACTAACATGTAAATAGCATTTTTTATGAAAATAGTCAATGAAGCTCAAAAGATCATAAATCACAAATCAACTCAAAAACATTTTTCATCAAATCACTAATCTTCATGGTATTTGTATGATTAATCCAATCCTAACAATACACATACATATCCCAAATAAAAGAGTCTATTAATGATGTTTGCATGAAGGCAAGAGACTCACGGGTATACATGTATATTTATTAGATTTGAATTAAAAGTTCATATACATGAAGTAAATCACTAAAATAGGCAAAACATGTATAAAAGTGAATCATCAAAACTAGTTTATACACATGCATATAGTGGGTACAAATGAGCATGAAGTTCAATTATATATGAGTCAATTGTAATTCACCATTTGTATATGTACACATGCAAGTTTTGATAAAATCTACATTTAAAGCATGTAAATACCACATGAAGCACATAAAATCTTAAAACATGAACATGCTATGAATATTATGAATGTAAAGAGCATGTACATAAAAATAGGAGTTTAGAAATTGTTACCAACTCCAAAGCTCCAAATATGGTGGTTGCCCCACCAAAGCTCCTTGATAGCGATGCATTCCAAAGTATGTCCATCAAGTCCATTGCATCCACTACCAAGGCACCAATCCTCTCACGTCTTGTGAGAGCCCTCACCTACATCAAAATCAAAGGGTGGGGGTTTTGGTACCCATACTTTCTTGGGTCCTTTGGGGTTAGCTTTATTGCAAGGATCCCAAAATCTTTTATACTTAGCAAAATATAAATGAGGTTTCTTATCAAAACAATATTTTGCTAAATGGCATTTACGGCCACAATGTGTACACCTTAGTATGCTTATGTGTAGCAGTGTGATCATGTTGTGCAACATAAGCAAATGCATGGTTATGATGTGCATGAAAGTGTGGAGTTTGTTTCTTTGAAAACATTGACTCCAACCTAGAATGATTAAAAGCACAAGAGTTCAAAGTTGAACTCAAATTATCCATTTTATTTTTCAAAACATTTATCTCATTTGTGGTGGCATGTAAAGCATGATGAGATATTGATCATTTTTCTTTTTCTTTTTAGAAACAAATTCTTTTTCTTTTTCAACAAATTTTCTTTTCAAAGAAATATTTTCTTGAAAAACAACTTCCTTTTGTTTTTCCACCAAATCAATTTTATTTTTTAAAGTATTGTTTCCTTCACACAAATCATTCAATTTTGAAAATAAGGAAACATTCTCATTTTTCAAATCTTTATTTTCCTTTTCTAAGCATGCAATCTTAGATTTAAAAGAATCATTTTCTTTAAGCATGCAATCAAAATCCTTTTTCAAATTTTTGTTATCTTCTTCTAAATATGCAATGCTAGATTTAAATGAATCTTGTTCTATATGCATGCAAGCAATGTTCTTTTTCAAATTTTTATTTTCCTTTTTAATCATGTCATATTTTTCAAGCAATAGATGACAAAAGTAGATAGCTCATCATATGACATGTCCTCATCATCGGAATCGGAGTTTACCTCAAGGGGGTTATCCCCTTGGACCATGTAGCACTTGTTGGAGGTGTCGCTTCCAACATCCGAGTCACTCCCCGCATAGTATAGATCTTTTTCGCCGAGGGAGGTGATGATGTTCCATACTACAAAAGCCGATTCAATATTAGAAACCCTAGATAAATAATCATCATTTAGGTTTGACTTGATAGCATGAAGGGCTTTTGCATTAGCCTCAAAATTCTTACCATCTAAAGAATATGCATTATTAGTGGTGGCAAGATAGACATGAAATCCTAAGGCTTTGAGGTACAAAGACATCTTAACCTTCCAAATTTTGATGTTAAGGATGTCAAAGGTGGGTGGTGACATGAAGTCCATGGTGAGGTGTGTGAGTAAAAATATTGTGATTAGCCTAAAATGAGGATCTTTTACTCTAGGTTGTTAGACCCAAATCAGAGTACCAAGCTCTGATACCAATTGAAATATCACCTAGAGGGGGGGTGAATAGGTGATGGCTAATCTAATGGTCACTTATGAACAAATGATGCGGAATTAAAACTAAGATGACCAAATAAAACTTATTTTAATTAAACACTTATGTATAACACAAGAGTGTTGCCGAATTCCCTTTGCAGGGCTCTGGACAAGCTCCTCTAGATTCCCCTTGAAATGGGTTGAGGTGCCGCGTTGGCTCTCTTGGTTGAATACTAGTGTTAACAACAATCTCAAGCAAGTATAGCAATTATGAGCACAAGGGTATATCATGCATATAAGAGATAAAGACTATAAAGTAATGCAAGATATAAGAGACAAAGAGACAAAGAGAAAGAGAGATAGAGTAAGCAATCGCAAACACAAAGGATTTGTTTCGAGGTTCGAGCACACTTGCTCTACATCCCCGCCTTCGACACACGAAGGATTTCCACTATGCAAGATCCCAATGGATCTCTCCTCGGTGTCGCAACACCTACAAGCCCTCGGACTCCCAAGTCCCGTACACACGCAAGCTCCCACAAGCTTGCCGAGGCCGCACCTCGAACCAACGAGTTCACAACCGAACTCCAAACCACCACGAGCACACTTGCCCGTCTCCTCAAAGTACAAGGATGAAATCTTTGGTGATCTACAATACTTTGATCACCAATTACAAACTCTCACTACAACACTCTCCTATAGGATAGACATAACAATGGATGCTCAAGTGTGGTGTGAGAAAATCAAGGATTAGAAAGGTGGAGGAAAAACTCAAAGAATCACACTTTAAATTACTCTTGATAAATTCTTCCCTTTTGATTGGAAGTATTTGCACTCAAATATGTGGAGAAAACTCTGTTAAAAGGATGGGAAAAACTGGCTTAGAAATCTCCAAAAATCTTAGCTCAAAACAATGACCAAACCCCCTTTTATAGAGGCCAGAAAAATATGACCGTTGGGGTCTGTCAGAGCTGCCGGTCGACCGGCCGGTCGACCGCCAACGGTCAAAAATCCGACCGTTGCAGCCTCCGGTCGACCGGTCGGTCGACCGAAACAAACAGAGAGCAGAACTCTCTGCAGCGGTCGACCGTACGGTCGACCGGACCACTGTGCTGACAACGTGCACAAGGCTGTGCACGTCGGTCGACCGGACGGTCGACCCGACCAAGCTGCGGTCGACCGTCCGGTCGACCGTTTTGGCCTGTCAGCCAGTCCCAGATCTGCTCATAAAAGGGATTTGAAAATAGGTCTTTTAACTTAATAAAAATCCCATAAATTCTCAATAAATCTACAAAAATAGTTTCAATGTTATACAATGATACACAAACATGCTTGCACAAAATCAAGGCATGTTATAATAGATTTGAACTATTTATGTAATATGGAAATATTGGCTCAAATATAAAGACTGTTTTTCCAGAACATGTTTTTCAAAAACTAGTTTTTTCCAAATCTTCATCAAATACAAAAACAAGATATTTGAGTTCATTCTAAAGCATAATGTGTATGGATATGATCCACTACACAATCATAATGAAATATCTATGTTTTTGACATTTAGCATAAAACATGGTTTTGGTTAAAGGATATGCATGATAGAAATACCAAAAACCAACTATATATATATTGTCACAAACAAAAATCTTTTACTAAAAATAAAAATCTTTTATGAAAGCAATTCTATCAAGAGTGTGTGTGTGATATAGACTTGAGCAATCCACCAACTATCTATCCTTTACATTTTTAACTAAACAAAAAACTAAATCTTATACCTAGACCCAAGTCTTCATCTTCTTGAAGTCTTCACTTGAAGGCTTCTCATCTTCTTGACTTGGTCCAAATGCAATCCACCGAGCTCATCTCTAGATGTGTTCTTGATGCATAGGCTCGTGAATCAACCGGTGCTAGCTTCCAACTTGTTTTTAAATCCTTTGTTGAAGCTCCACACCTACTAAGATCTTGATAATGAATCTGTCACTAATTAAACACAAGATCATTAGTAATCATAACTTCATGAGTTGATCATCATCAAAACTAGAGTGATAGGCCTTTGGGCCAACACATCGGTCGCAGAGTGTGGGCGCCAAAAAAAATTAAAAAATCTCGCCTAAACAATCGTGAATCAAAATGACAAAAATACCCCTTTTAAATGACGACTGCGACTTCTAGCATTGAAAAGTAAAAAAACATTCCATGGTCGCAGACTTAATACAGAATAAAGAATACCAGACAAAAAATGCTATCGTATAGCAATGCGACCTCCTTCGGTACTGCGACCAAATTCGCAATCTTCTTTCTCATGCCTTATGTAAAAGAAGTAATTAATATTATATCTACCGTGATACAACACCAGTCTAGAAAAAAAGAGATGCACTAATGTTAATCTCGAGAAAGGAAAGATGTGCACCATACGTAATCTAAAGATATAGGCAAACAATTCTATAAAAAGTTAATTTGTACTTCGGATTCTCCAGCAATAAATCTTCAATTAAATATTTAATTTTTTTTACCACTTCCTACCATACTCAACCCTCACCTGTAACAATTATTATTACTATTCATGTTCTTCCACAATACTGACCTTTATATAATGCTTGTAACTAATATATTATCTCATACCTAAAAAACTATAATTTTGCTCTTCCTTTTCAATTTGATTTCAAAAACTTCCAAAAAAATTCATTCTTGAATCATGTCTTCCCTATTTTCTTCCTCTGAACACTTAGATTTCAACTTCAATCGTTCCCCCACCGGTCCTTTGTCTTCAGGATATTCTAGTGAATCTGATACCAGTCTGGACTTCACTCCTTTTGACTATCTCACTACATCAAATAATGTATTAACTGATCCTCCTATTCATGATGATAATGAAGTTTTCATGTGGGTTAGTGAAGAAGACATTATTTCTCTGCCACTTGACGGAGACATGCTTAATTAAAGCATGTCCTCTGATGCTGTAGGCTCGCTTCCTAGCAACGGGTCAGACGAAGAGCTTGATAGAGACGATCCATTCTGGGAGTTCATCGGTGAAACAAAAAAACCTCAAAAACAGCAAGATGATGAGGAAATAAGTGATGAAGAGGAAGAGCAGAAGAATGAAGACGATGAATCTGCTTATGATGGTGATAATGACGAGGATTAGGATTTCCTGATCTTCTGATATTCAATTATATTTTGTCTTCTTTTAAAAGCTTTTAATTCTATTTTTTTTATAAGGTCTATTTCTCACTATATTAACTTATAAGCTCTTTTAGTTACATATCCAAACTGCGACTGCTGCTCTTAAACACTGCGACCATAGTCGAAATCCTACTACGGATGCAATTTATGGTCGCGGTTAATCATTTCTCAGTTCCCAATGCGACTTTGGTCGCAATAATGTACTGTTTTGGAGTTCAAAGTAATTTAAAGTTATAGTGTATTAACTTTTA
This sequence comes from Agave tequilana, assembly GCA_038442645.1. NCBI lineage: Eukaryota > Viridiplantae > Streptophyta > Magnoliopsida > Asparagales > Asparagaceae > Agave > Agave tequilana. The sequence continues at coordinate 60,481 of JAVJIF010026570.1, forward strand.
AACTGTTTTGGATAACTGAACAGTCACCTAGGAAGTATACAATTTTTGGGAAAAGATAGAAAATATATTTGAGAGATATTCACGTGGTCCGAGAGCTTAAACCTTTTGGAATTCCGGATTAAAAATATATAAAGGGTCATGAGCAAAGGATTAAAAACATACTAAGTTATTTTTGCTCAAACTCGTTACTCTCACTGTTCGGAAAATACATTCAAAAAATGTCTTCACCATCACCACCGTCTTCACCGGAAAGAAGCCAATACATTCAAACAATGTCTTCACCATCACCACCGTCTTCACCGGAAAGAAGCAAATCATCAAATGATGATTTTATGTTTAGTTCTGAAACAATGTCTCGCTACGGGTCAGAATCTGAGCTTGATACAGACGACCTTTCTGGGAGTTCATTGATGAACCAAAACACAAACATAAAGAGGAAGAAAGCGACGATGAGACTGTACATGAAGAGGAGGAAGAGACAGAAGACGAAAGCATGACTCTTGACGACGAATCTGATTACGATGGTGATGACGACGATTAGAAGTTAAAAAAAATTGTATTTTGTTTTTCTTTTTAAATATATATAAATCTGTTTTCTAAAGTTAATTGTGTGAATTACATTTTTTACTACTATGTATTGGTTGAAATACTGCGACCATGGACGCAAACTTAATAAATACACTGCGACCATGGTCGCAGTTGCTGGACTTTAGTCTTAATCAACAACAACACTGCTACCTTGGTCGCAGTTTCTGACCGTAGTCTTAATAAAATAAACTGCGACCTTGATCGCAGTTGTTGGTGTTTAGTCTTAATAAAATACACAGCGACCTTGGTCGCAGTTGCTGGTCTTTACTCTTAATCAACATCACTGCGACCTTGGTCGCAGTTGGTGGTCTTTATAAATAATCAACAACAACACTGCGACCTTGGTCGCAGTTGATGGCCGCAGTCTTAAAAAAATAATCTGCAATCTTGGTCGCAGTTGCTGGTCTTTAGTCTTAATTAACAACAACACTGCGACGAGGTGACACGTCACGGCAGCAGTTGCTTAGTCGCAGTTTTTGGTCGCAATGTCGACCCTGGTCGCAGTTGTTTCTGTTTGCACTGATAGTCTTATGTGACCTTGGTCGCAGTGTCGTCTCTGGTCCAAGTTGTTTTGTTTGCAATGCATGACTGCGACCAAAGGTCGTAGTTTATTAAAAAACAAATATGCTTTTTATTTATGTCCACGCATTTATCTCCAGGCATGTGAAAATGATACAAAACGATCTCTTATACAATAAGATTGAGTGTTACAATATAGCAGTACAAAGAAAACTAAACATCAAAAAGAGCCATTGTTGACTAAGAGCAGTGGTGTTATTGAGGTCTTTTTATTTATGTCCAGGCATTTATCTCCAGGCATGTGAAAATGATACAAAACGCTCTCTTATACAATAAGATTGAGTGTTACAATATAGCAGTACAAAGAAGATTAAACATCAAAAGAGCCCTTGTTGAATAAGAGCAGTGGTGTTATTGAGGTCCCCGTGTATTAAAAAACTGTGGACGTCGAGGACCATGACTTCTTCCCTTGTGGACGAACATCGATCAAGTTCACCGGCCAAAATATTCTCCCAGAGGCCCAGCAAACCTGAAAAAGGACAATCAAGCTCTGGGTCATCTTCGTGCATAGGGTCATCTTCATCCATGGAGGCAGGCCCCTGTTAGAGACTCTGAAGAAGGCGGAAATTCTCAGAGCAATTGCTCTCAAATGAAAACAAACTAATTATGGCTGTTAAAGGGAGAGTGTGAGCCCTATTTATAGCCAGCCCATAATAACCATAATTAATGGTTCATTAATCAGAACTGTCGGCCTTAATGGTCTCAATGAAGAGCCGACGCGTGGACAACAGCTTCGGGAAACAACGAATGGTGCGTGTTCGTCAACGTAGACTTGACGTTAAAAAGATCTCATAAAATCTTTATGACAGGTCGCGTCTCACGGAGTGACTCCAAGTCGCATCAGACAACAGACAACTTTTCATTTTTAATTTAGATTCAAAAAAATGACTTAATCCAAGACAACACTTAATAAAACAATAACACGACGACCTTGGTCGCAGTTGCTGGCGGCAGTCTTAAACCAAAACAGCAGTGTCGACCTTGGTCGCTATGCATGTTAATCTAAAGGAAAACACTTACTTAACGTACTGCGACCAAAGTCGCAGTCCATGTAATGCAACCTTAGATTGCAGTTGCTGGTCATCTTTATCAATAACAACACTGCGATCTTGGTCGCATTTAACCATGTACACTGCGACCAAAGTCTTTGACTAAGGTCGCAGTTTAAATGTACAATGCGACCAAAGACTCTGACTACATTATATATAAAAAAAATAAACTATAAGTAGAATTTTATCGCAAGCTGAAAACATTTATCTGAAAAGATTTTATATTTTCAAAAAAATTTATCCCAGGCTGAAAAGGAGAAACTAGATTTTTAAAAAAGAGGTAAAGAAATAAGGCGAAAAGTAATTTATATCCTATAAAGAGCGGCAAAATAAAAGGGGAGAAAAATAATAATAAACAATAAGGAAAAGTTATCATAAGGGGTATTTGGTAATTTAACTTCTCCCTAAAAGCGGGCCGCAAGTCAGTAAGGTGACAAATTGAGCCACGTCACCGCAGGCTGAGAGAGTACTCTCAGCCTGCGGGCTGATATACATTTCTCTCTCTCTCTCTCTCTCTATATATATATATATATATATATATAGAGAGAGAGAGAGAAAGAGAGAGAGAGAGAGATAGACTTGTATCCTTTCAAAAGGATTTGATCCCGGATCCTTCCCACTCAAATTCAACCCTCCAACATTCGAATACAAGATCCACTCCGTTGAAGTTGATTTATACTATTTCAAGTATCTATAAACCAAAAATCAAGTGTTTTAAATACTTTTTGCCCATCCATCAAGCGACGCAAAATGGACGGCCGAAAGTAGTGAGTTGGTTAGATCTATGTCTTTAGACATACGAATTCTCGATCCGGCCATTTCATTATGATCTAAACATTTAAAAACCCCTATAAACTAATTTTTGTTAGATTTCAAATGTTCTACACCGTTAAACTAACCAACTCACTATTTAGGCCGTCCGCTTTTCCCCTACTTGATGGATGGGCAAAAAGTATTTAAACACTTGATTTTTGGTTTATAGATACTTGAAATAGTATAGATCAACTTCAACGGAGTGGATCTTGTATTCAAATGTTGGAGGGTTGAATTTGAGTGGGAAGGATTCGGGATCAAATCTTTTTGAAAGGATACAAGTCTATATATATATATATATATATATATATATATATATATATATATATATATATATATATATTACTCTTGCTATGGGGTTATGTAATTTTATAGAGGGGTAGTTTCACCAAAATACCTCAACTTTTTGAGTATTTTAAACTATATACTCTCAATTTTCAGTCAATGCACTTTGCTACCCTAATTTTTTTTTTTTTTTACATATTCCTATCCTACGGCTGTTAACGGGTTTTGTATAAAGACTAAAATACCCATGTGAGATATTTCCGTTAAATTTAGATGAAATTGAGAAGTGGATGGTAAAAACGAGGGTGAGGCTGAAAATTTGGAGCTAGAATGAAATTTTGGATATGAAGCTCGTTGGCGCCCTCCTCGAGCTGGAACCGTTTCAGGATGATCTGGACCATCGAGATCAGGTGGGTCGAGATCATGTCCTTGCTCGTGCTGGTGGTCCTCGATGAGTATAGCAGCGTCACGGTGTCGTCTTGGCTGACTTTCTCTTTGACTTGGTGTCTGTCGGGCTCTGTGGTGATCATTTCCTCGATTGTTGTGACGATTCTTGGATCAACATTGATTTGTTTGAGGACAACAACGGGGAGATTCTTGTTGTTGAGTTTGGGGATGAGGGCGTGAGTGGCGAAGGCGAGGGCTGGGGTGGAATCAGCGACATGCTTGGCGATCTTGAGAAGGGTGCTGAGGGGGTTAATGGTGGTGAGGACGGCGCCGAGGGACATGACGGCGAGAGAGACCGTGGGGAAATAGACGGGGTTGGGGGAGATGAGGAGGACAACATGGCCCTTGCGGATGCCGAGGCGGGAGGGGAGGTAGGAGACGACGTAGGCCACAACAGGTGGATTAGAAGAAGGGCATTTTTGTCCATAATTTACATGTGAAACACATGTGATGTACGAATTTCACAGCCAACTAACAGAGGGTACAAACGTTTAACATTTAAATAGTATAGACTAGTAGAATGTATCGAAAAATAATTTGGGGTATATACCCAAAGTTAGAGGTATTTTGTGAAATTATCCTATTTTATAGAAGACTCTCTCATTAAAAAAGTGTAACTCTCCTTTAACCATAACCATTCAAATTTAAATTAGATCTGAACTAAATCACCAATATTATGTCAAATCAACACCACTTAATATTCCAGAATAAGCAATACTTATTTATCCTTTTGAAAGACGAAAAAGAAAAGACAAAACAAAGCCGTTGAAATAAGTAGCAATCTCAGTTGCAGATGGATGGCAAAAAAAGGCCACAGGATACAAAAATAAGAAGTCCATTTTTTCTGCCGTGGGCCCCACCGCCGCCAGGGGCCTTGGGCCTGGTGGGCCGAGGATGGATGATGATGATGATGAAGATGACGAGGACGAGGATCGCGAAGATTTATAATTCATTTGATCTTGATGTGCATTTTGATGGTGTCTTGGGAATTCACTCATTTGATTTAAAAGAGAAGATTTTTTTTTTTTTTTAAAGATATTGATCAATGTCCTTGCCAAAAAGATGCTTGGAATTTGTATACATCTTTGAAAGGGTTTTCAATATCGGAAAATTTTGTGTTTGGGGCTAAAATCAGTCCTACTCTTTTGACAATGAGGATATTCAAAGCCAATGTTCCTACTTGTCGATAGAGATATACAAACTTATCGTCATTTTTTTCAGTTTTCTTCTCTGCTCACTATTGAGATGACAATCAATCTATTAACTTCTATTCTGAATAAGTATCCAGGCATTGAGCCTTGTAATGCCATTGAGATATTTTGAAAAATTGAAACTCAATGCCACGGTTGTGAAACCGACAGTGTGTGGACTACTGAGAGACATGATTTGATGTGTCTATTGCAAGGTTTCAAGTATCGCTGGATTCTGATGCATATCGGCAATATTTATTGTGTTTTGAGATACCCGAGGTCGATATAGCTGATATTACCACATTGACGGTTGATGTTAATGATATTGATTTATACTAAAAATCATTGGCTGATATCATTACCGATAATGAGATTTTGTACATGTTCTAGGTTTTAAACCCTTACCCGATGCATTGGTAGCGTGAGGATTATCTAATTTAGATATCCTTTTTGATCATTGTTACTCAGATTGCGGAACAGTACGGCAGTGTATGGCTCCACAGCAGAGTTGGACGATACCTGACATCTGATGAGTGGTCTCAGTGTGAAACTAAAGGAAAGCCATGGTACGGTCAGTTAGCCTTGCGAAGAAAATATGCGGAGCATTTTGTGATCACCACAAGGTTATCAAGGTCCAAGGGACGGACAACTTCAGAGTTTGTCGCTCTGGTTTCATTAGTTTCAGAGAATCGACCTGTCAATTTTTCCAATGGCAAGCTATTCGGAAATAGCCACCAGTGGAAGGTAGAATTTGCTTATAAACTTCTGTTGTTGGCACTTCATTTTTGATTCAAAAGTTGTCTATTTGTTTAGGACCATGGTGGCTTTTTAGGTTACCTAAGCATTTTATGTTGTTTTTGTCAACAATGTAAAGTTGGGACAAATAATTTTTGTTGCTTAATTCTGCTGTTTTTGTCAGTAAGGATTTTATGCTCTTCATTTACTTTGGTTCTCTCTCTTGTTGAGGGGGCACAAAACCCTTCTTTATCAATCAGTTGTGTAGTTGCTGCATGCAGTGATGTGAGATGTGTAATCTTAGGGATTTATTTATATATATATATATATATATATATATATATATATATATAGACTCTGGGCGTGTTTGGTAAGTTGCAAAACGTTTGCAAAATGTAAAAAGTTTTGCAACTTTACATTTACAGTTGTTTGGCTTCGTTTGCAAAATGCAAAATGCAAAACACTTTTGCAACTCTTCTTTTCCCACTTGCAGTTGCTATAGTTAAATTTGTGGTCATGTAAATCTCACTTTTACACTCATATTTTCCCATTTACAGTTGCTACAGTTAATTTTGTGGTCATGTAACTCTCACTTGTAGTACACTTACAGTTCAAAACAGTTACTTGATAATCATATATAATTAAATATTATTAAATATTTAATATTTTAATAGTGTTCAATTTCTTATTTAATTATTTAATTATTTTATATTTTAATCTTTAACTTTTTATTGTTTTAATATTTAATATTTACTATTTTAATTTAATATTTTAATTTAATATTTTATTATTTTATTAATACTTATTCCATTTTTTATTATTTTATTTAGAGTTAATATTTTATTAATATAAAAGTATTATACTTTAATATAAAATTACTATATATTTAATTATTTATTTTTAATATAAAAATTACTTTATTAATATCATAATATATTTTATTATTATATTAATATTTTATTATGTTAATATTGTAATAATAATTCAGTATAATAATACTATAATGATAATTTATTATTAAATTATAATTATATTTTACTTTATTAATTTTATATTTCTATAATATTACAATAATATTATAATAAAATTATATTATAATAATTTCAAGTATTTTTAATATTATAATATTATAACCATATTTTATTATTATTGTAACATTTTTTAATATTTATTTTTTATTAGTATTCTTAAAATTTATTAATGTTCTTTAGATTTTCTTTTATTTATTATTTATTTAGTTAATATTTTAGTAATATTTTACTATTTATACTAATATTTTATTAATATTATTGTTATAAATAAAATATTAAGATTATTAATTTTTTTATCTCAAATTTATTAATACAATTTAATTTGCAATAGTATATTTAATTTAATAGTATTTATAATATTTAAATCACTGCTACAATTAATTTTGTGGTCAACTTTTCCACTTACACTTTTACATTATCAACCAAATACCGTAAAACACAATAGACTTTACCATTTACACTTTCACTTTATTTAACCAAACACCGTAAAACACAATATACTTTTCCATTGACGCTTCACTTTATCAACCAAACACCGTAAAACACAATATATTTTCTCTGCTACAGTTCACTTTTTCCATTCTCATTTTACGACTTACGACTTGCGACGTTTTGCAACGAAACAAACAGGCCCTCTGTTGATAGTACTTCAACATAAAACATTGGAGAGAGAGAGAGAGAGAGAGAGAGAGAGAGAGAGATGAGGTTGACGAGATGGAGGAGATTGCTCTGGTCAGACAAAGTTTCAAGCTACTGATGAATTGTTCAAATTTAACCAAAAAAAGGGAGCTTCAGATGCCCATAAAGCTTACTGTAGAGATCAATTTCTTTGCCTGCCTGATAGCATCAAATTCTCACAATTTCAGATAAAGAAAAACAAAAACAACATGAATCCATCTGAGCAAACTCGTGAGCTCTTGAGTACTGACTTCTCGCAGTCTTGCAAACTTATTTGCTGCTTCATATAATTGTTCGCAATACCTGTGCTGATTGTGTAATGCAATAACATCTCTCAAATCAAAACACTTCCCTGTTCTAATAAGTTCCTCCCAAGCAGCACAGACCAGCAATGATAACAAGACAAGGGAATGACTGCAAAATTTCTTTTAGGTACTGTTTATTTGCCAGTTTGATATATTGCTTGGTCTCGCAAATATTTTGGACCAACTGCAACTACAAATGCTGCAAATACATTCAACAAGCTTAGCAGTGAACTAGCATATATTTGGTTTCACTACTTACGATTCTTCTTTATTCAGTGTACCATATCTCCTCTGTTCATACAACTGTTGTTCTCGAGCCCGTTTAGCAGCGAGAGCTTCTTCATCCAATATCTGGACCGGAGACCACTCCGGCAAACTCCACCAACTGGGATCCGAACTCATCTGTTGTGCAGTGTTTTGTATGCTCTGAAGGTAAGGACGCAGTTGCAGTGTGGCATAGTCCACTGCTGTCCCAACAGTAGCAAAGATGATTGCATAACGTACTGCACCGAGCTGACCACCTGCAATGGCAATGAATCAGAAATATAAATCCGGCTACACATTTTTTCCACAAGAAAAACGTCTCTATAACAGCTATCAGTTTTAGATATGGATTCATGCCTCAAGTATGGCTCTAGGACAGATGCCTGAGAGATCATATTATTATTCATATCGGGCAGAATTTCATAGAGAACAGCACGATAGGAAAACCCAAAAACAATTTAGTAATGTTGCTTGTTCGAGATTAATCAACCTACATTATCAATCAACTAAAATATATTAATCCAAACCTGCATAAACATCCATAAACATCTTTTCATAAGGAGCGAAGCTTTGTGATTTTGTTCAAATTTAGACCCCCGCCACTCTTTATGTTGAGTCCACAGTATGTGAATAAAAAAACTCACAATTTCAGCACATTTCCTTCAATATAACATGAGAATGATTTAGCCACCTAGTTTTGATATACATGGCACGTCTAAAGGTAATTTCAGTGGTCAGGTTTGGTATTAGAGGCTATTAAAATACAAATATGATTCTTTGTTATAGTAGAAATATGATTTTTTTTTCCTTTATTTTGGATTCTCATACTCAAAATAGGACATTATGTATTCTCCTAATCCTATTAGAACATGCATTTTTTTCTCTATAAATAAATGATCACACTCTAATTGAGGGTATATGATATTCTCTTTATCTTCTTCACCTTAACATGATATCAGAGCAAAACTCCTAACCCTAACCCCTTCTTCATAAAAAATTCTAACCCTAGCTTTTCTTGCCTTCGCTTCAATAAAAAAATCAGAGAGAGCTACCTAATCTTCTTCTGCAGTATAATTTTAATTTTACTATAATAAACATCTTGTTTCTGTTATTATTATTCTCATGGCTGATATCAAAGAAATCAAAGACCTCGTTAAGATTCAAATAACCACTGTGAAGTTGAATGACAAAAACATTTTTGTTATCAGAGAATTTTGTGTCTTCCTTGGTACAAGAGGCAAATTGAAGATGGTTACTTCTGCGAAACCTACCTCTACTGAAAAAAATGTTTGAAGAATGAGAACGAGACAACTATTTGGTGATGACTTGGCTTTAGAATAGCATGAAATCCACAGTGAGTGTCAATTTTATGATCTTAGATATTGCAAAAGAAATTTAGAAAGTTGTTTGTGATACTTATTTCATGAAGAATGCCTCTGGGGTTTTTTAAAGTGTATGAGAACCTATTTAGTGTCGGACAAGGCGATAAGTATAAGAGGACCTATTTAGCCTCTCGAGTTTTTGAGTTTAAAAGACTATTACAGCCACGTCAAGGGTATGATCGATGAACTCAACCAGTATCATTCAGTCGCTAATGATATTGAAGTTCTTAAAAAACAGCCAATCACTAATGATATTGAAGTTCTTAAAAAACAGCCAGTCACTATTGAAGTTCTTAAAAAACAATATAAAGAATGATATATTTGTAAGTTTCTTTCGGGGCTTAGTTCTCAACGCAAACCACTTCGAGAACAGCTACTAGCAGGTGAAGGGGGGGATTCCCTCTCTGCAAAATACTTTCTCACAACTATCTCAGACTTCAAAATCTTCTACAACTTTTGATTCCTCTCCACTTGAGGGCTATGCCTTGGTTTTCTTAATTGTGGAGCTAACACTTCTCGAGGCTGTGGTGGTATATCTTTTCCTGGTCGTGGTTTATCTACTAGAGGTGAGTTTCTGGTCCAGGTCAAGGTAATTCTCGAAGTATGCTCATTGCAATCGACTCAATCACACTATTGACCGATGTTGAGGGTTGCATCGTGAACCTTCATGGCCTCCTCGAGCTTCTTATTTGTCTTGTACTGCTGGATCATCTACTGCACATGACTTTAATACTCTTAGTAATTCCACTGACGAATATGTGACTATATCAAAATCTGAGTATGATTATCTGAGTCTCTACTTCACACATTGCTATCTTAGCACATCCAGGTATTTCTTGTTAGCGAGTTCACCTCCATCTTGGATCATTGATTCTGGTGCGTCAACCCACATGACTAGTAAATCTAGAGTCTTTCACTTTTCAAACAATATCTTCTACCTCTTCTATATATTTTTTGTTGACAGTAATTCCAAATGCAGTATTGGCACTGGCATTGTCATTTGTCAATCTTAATTCTCGCGCTCACTGATGTTAATTATATTTCACGCGTTCTTAATCTTTTATCTGTGAGTCATTTGACCAAAACTTTTCAGTACTCTAAACTTTTCTCTTCATCGTGTACTTTTTAGGACTTCCAGACGAAGGTGATTAGTGGGGGTATGAGCAAAATGGTCTATATTATCTTCAATACGATGATCAACCTAAAGTGGGCGCTTCTGTTCTGGTATGTGATGAGTATGCGATCCAGTGGCACTTACGTTTAGGTCATACATCTTTAAAATCCATTAAATTATTACTTTCTTCCGTTAAGGTTGTCTCTAAATTACAACGTGAGTCATGTCAGTTTGGTAAACATCATAAAACTTTTTTCATTTAGGGTGGTTAATCGTTTGTAGTTCTCCATGATATTTGGGTCCTACTCAAGTTAAAAGTGTGTTTGAATTTTTTTTATTTTGTAACTTTTATTGATGATTATTTTCGTATGACTTGGTTATTTTAATGAAAGGTCGCTCTTAAATTCTTTTTATTTTTCAAAGATTTCATAAAGAGATTAGTACTTAATTTAATTGTTCGCTTAAGATTTTACGATCTGATAATGCTTTGGAGTATATGTAACATGCCCTTCAAGATTATTGTGTTTCTCATGGTATAATTTTATCAAACTTCGTGTGCTCATACACCTCAACAGAACAGTGTTGCTGAAGAAAATTATCATTTACTTGACACTACTCAACATTAATGTTCATACAGTGTTCTAAAAATCGGTTTCATTATTCGTGCGGTTCAACACTGAATAATGATTAATCGGATTAATCGGAGATTAATCGGGGATTAATCGTTTTTAAAAATTTTAATATATTGAATTATATTTATACACAATTACATATGAATATATACAATTAATTATTGAAAATATCTAAATATTATACAAGATAAGATCTAGATGTGAAGTTATAAACCATGATATGATGAACAAGACAATATGAATAAATAGTAAAAAAGAAAGACGTAAAAGAACTTATCTCTTCACATTAGTAATCTAAGATTTCAAATTTCGCAACATAAATATAAATCAAATAACTTACTTGTAAAATAAGATAATAAAAAAATTATTCAATTTATCAATCAAAATAATGAGCTTTAAAAATAATAGAGAAAGATTGCTACATAAGTTAATTTGAAAAATAATCAAAAATAATAAAACATAAGTATCACTTTATGCAAAATATACAATAATAAAATATCATAATTCATCTATTATTTAATAAATAAGAGTTCATCTACTATTTAATAAAAGATCATTATCAAATCATCAACATCACAAAATAAACTGCTTAGCGATCCAACACACACAAAGTGATAAGTTTTTCAATAAAAAACATATGAAATACCTAAATGATTAATCGGGGATTACTCGGATTAATCGGGGATTAATCGGATTAATTCTGCATTATCGGGGATGAATCGGAGATTAATCATTTTGGACCTGATTAGTCGCTCGAGCGCATAATCAGATCGATTAATGTAATATTAAGCGGGCTGCCACTGAATAAGATTAATCGGCCGATTATCCGATTTTTAGAACAATGGGTTCATATGCATGTTCTCAAGTGTTTTTGGGCTGACACAGTCCTTACTGCTTCTCGCTAATTAATAGGGTTCATTTTTCTGTTTTAGATGGCAAAATCCCATTCTCAGTTTTTTATCCCGAAAAATAATTGTTTGACTTACCACCAAAGGTTTTTGGGTGCGTGTGTTTTGTTCAAATTCTCAAAAAGAACATGATAAATTAGATCCTTTAGCAGTTCGGAGTGTTTCTAGGATATTCTCGAATACAAAAAGATATCGATATTGCAATCCCGTCAGCATAAAGTATGTGATTTGTGCGGATGTCACTTTATTTGAAAACACACTTATTTTTCAAACTCTCTGGGTTTCACTACAACTCCTTCGACCACTCTTGTTACTCTTTCTGTACCACCAGAAGACATCGTCTCCAATTTTATCAATGACGCAAGAAGATTACCACTGATCCTGAGAGCTTTCCCCATCATCAGTCAATTGCTTCCACTAAAGTGTCTGAGCTTCCCATAGCTTGAAAATGTACTCGTTCTTATACTCAGCATCCTATACCTAAAGTGTTATCTTTCTCTCATTTATCTCCTACATACTTTAGTTTTGCAACCACATTATCTTCTATATCTTTCCAAAATCTTATCGTAATGCTATGTTGAAGCTTTGATGAAAAAGTTCTATGGATGAAGAGATGACTGCTTTGCATGTTAATGAAACACAGGAATTAACTTCTTCACCACCGAGAAAACAAACTGTTGGTTGTCGATGGATATACATTATTAAATTTATCCCCAATGGATATATTGAGCGCTTGAAAGCATGGTTGGTTGCTAAAAGCTACACAGATTTATGGTGTCGATTATTTTGAGACTTTCTATCCGGTAGCTCGTCTGCATTCTGTTCGCATTTTTTTATCGGTTGCAGTGGTAAAGCAATGATCTTTATATCATTTAGATAATAAAAATGCATTCTTGCATGAAAATTTTAAGAGGGGTGTATATGCTTCAGCCCCCCGATTATGAGGTTCAGTGGGAGACAAAAAAAAGGTCTGTAAATCAAAAAAGCAATCTATGATTTGAAAGCAATCTCCACGAGCATGGTTTGAGAAATTATATACTATTGTTGCACACTATGACTGAGACGGAGCTCCTCTGATCACTTTATATTTGTAAGACATTCTTCTGACAACACTATTCTTACAGTTTATGTTAATGATATTGTTGTCACTAAGGTATTATTCAGTTGAAAGCTTATTTGAGTTCTCATTGAAAGACCTTAATCTCTTGGTATTTTTCAGGATCGAGGTTGCTCGCTATTTAAAGGTCTTTCTTTGTCTCAAAGAAAATACTTTATTGATTTATTGGAAGAAAGTGGACATTAGGATGTAAATTCCTATGGATTCTAATATTTGTTTTGATCAAAACTAGGAAAGCCGCATGCACAGACAATTGATTGGTAAAATAATATACTTAATTATTACTCGACCTGATATCACATTTGATGTGGGTGTGTTAAGTCAATAAATGCAGAGTCTGTATCAGCTTATTGGATTGTTTCTTGTTGTATCTTGCGATATCTTAAAGGAGCTCCAAGTAAAGGGTGGTATTATCATCCTTCATCTCATTTAGATATTTTGAGATATTCTGATGCTGATTGGGCTTGGTGATTCTATTAATCATCGTTTTATTATTGGTTATTACACTTCTGTTGAAGGTAATTTGGTAATATAGCGATATAAAAAATAAAATATTGTTGCTCCAATGTTGAGACTGAGTAAGAGTCATGACTTATAGAGCTTGCGAATTGATGTGGATTCAATCTCTTCTTGAATGGGCGTAAATGGGTGCCATCTACAACAAGCCAACGGTGATGTATTATGACAATCAAGTGGCTATATATATTACCAATAATCATGTTTTTCATGAGCGAACGACGCATAATTGAAGTCTGCACCAATGTTGAGGCTGAATATAGAGTCATGGCTTATAGAGCTTGTGAATTGATGTGAATTCGATCTCTTCATCTTGAAATAGGCGTAAATGGGCGTCATCTACAACAAGCCGACGGTGATGTATTATGACAATCAAGCAGCTATGTATATTGCCAATAATCATGTTTTTCATGAGCGAACGAAGCATAATTGAAGTCGACTGCCACTTAATCAAAGATATGGTGATAATACATCGGATAGTCACTTCGTTCATCACATCGAGTTGTCAACTTGAAAATATCTTCACTAAAGCTTATCTAAAAAGAGTGTTTCAATTTTGTGTAGCAAGTTAGACATAATTTACATCTATGCTCCAGCTTGATGGAGAGTATTATAGTAGAAATATGATTTTTGTTATGATAGAAATATGATTTTTTTCTTTCTTTATTTTGGATTCTTACTCCAAGTAGGATATTGTGTATTATCCTAGTCCAATTAGGATATATATTTCTTTTCTCTATAAATAAACGACCACATCCTAATTGAGTGTATATGGTCTTCTCTTCATCTTCTTCACCTCAGTAGAGGCCAAAATGCAAATTGAAGCCCTAAAATGGCATATGGTCTAACTCAGGCAGAGTAGTGTAGTTTTTCAAAGCAAGGTTGTCCTAAAATGAACCGAGCAAGCCCAAATGATTAATGCAGCCTACTAACACCCCCCCCCCCCAACCCCGGCTGCCCACAGACACTTCACTTCACAAAATATCATCTTTCTTGTGTTTGAGTATCATCCTTCCTCCTAAACATTGTTAACAAGGTCTAAGAGGTAACTAGAGTGGCAAAAGGAATTTCAGAGTGAGGAAGAGGTTACCTTGAAGTCTCCCAAGAAGAGCTCCACTTGCAACCCCTCCAATCAGAGAATTGATGAGGTCATCAGGTGTTGAAGCTCGTGCATCTCTTGCAAGTTCTCTTGCCCCTGAAAACAATAAAAGTCTTACAATTTTATCAAAGCATGACAAAATATTAAAAATTAATAGCTCTGAATGCAAGAAAATCCATATGGCATTTACACAGAAAACATGCACATAGTACGAATAGTACATGGCAAAGTCCATGAGAATATTAGGAGTCTACTTGGAAGATATGAAATCTTTACCTTATTTGACATATCTTAAGCTCACGGAGCCATAACAAAACTTCAAATATCTAGACAAGAAAGGAAAATAAGGTTTGATACAGAAGCTATGTATCAGGATCTTAAGCACGTCTGTATCAAAGAACTTTGTAGTATATGGCAAATGCAAAAGTGAAGACACCTGACTAATACCTTTCCAGTATTGTGAATTACTAATCTAAAAGAAAAACACCTAACCCTACAAAAGTGTATATTTTAGGCTGCCAGTCTTTCCCCATCTTCAAAATTTCCCCAACTTTTCTTATATGCAGCTGCAGGCTGCATGCAATAACTTTACCCATATATCCCACAGCATCCCAAAACACATCTGACAGGTATGTAATTGGGAGCCTCATGATTGAACGAGGAAGGTCAGCCAGCTATTTACAAATATGAAACCATAAATGGTTCCTGAAATTCTAAGAATGTGTAAATAAGATAATCTGCTACTAACTTCTTAAAAGTATCATGAAGCAACTTGGAGTTCCAATATAATATTAAACAACATGCCAACCATCAAACGTACAATGTCTAGTTTAGCTTGCAATGGTCAAGTATTAAATAGTCTTAAACAAATCAAATAATGGATGCACAAGAAACGTTGTAGTATACAGCGCAAGTTAAAGAGGAATTTGGCGAAAGTTCAGAAGGCTTGTGACTTATGGGAGGTCACAAGCTCAAGAAGTGACATATTCAACAACAGCAACATTTAAGCTAACTCTGTAAAAAGAATAAATTAAAGAAAGGTAATTTCATTAACTGGGAAGGTGATATATGACAGTCATAAGACCCTCTTTATGACTGAATTTATTCTCTTTTGAAATAACTGAGTATTAGATCATAAACCAGGTTGCATAAAATGTCTTCGAAGTAGCGAGGGTTCAGTGAAATTTACCCTAAAAGAGACCCAAATATACCCTAAATCATTCATTTGCCCAGTCTTTATCCTTGTCAGGGTTCACTTGCAGCTTAAATCCATGACCCATTAAAATGCAACAAAGTATAAAACCAAAGAGCAGGCTGGTCTGCTTGAGCAGCAACACTACTAAGAGCACGAAGAGATAGGCCAGATTATTTCCTGTGAGTGAAGGAGGCATGAGATAAACACCTTTTATGACAGTCAGTTTTGGGCCTTTTTTTCGGGATGCGTCAAGCTTTGCACATCAGCTTCCTATTTATCCTTTCCATTGTCTATTTTTTTCTTTTTCTGTTCATTTAGCCTTTCACTTGAATCTAATTGGAAACTTGCCTTTTTATAAGGTAGCTAACAACAATCAGGAGGGTTTCGTACTTCATGGTCACAGCCAGACTTCGAATAAGTAAATAACAAAGGAGAGAAAATGAAACCTCAGACAAAATGGTAACATGCAGCGAATAAATGACAACATAAAGAATGAGATTTAGAGTGACAAGGCCTGAAACAATGAGTGTATCAGAATGATCGAGGTTTTACTAAGACCTGATCTAAAGCTCAACTGATCAAGGATTTTCGTCAAAAGTGTGACTTTTGTAAAGTGCAGCGACTTAGCAACACCTTGAAGTTAGTTTATAATGGAAAAGTCTGAACCGCAATGATGCTAATTTTCCAAAAACCAAAGAAAACCACCAGAGAAAACGGCAAAAATGTTAATATATCCCAATAATACCCAAACATTTTAAACAACCTAAGAATCATCATAAACTGCTGGGCAAATGTCTAAATGAATCAAGTTCTTTCGTCATTAAACTATTATATGACTTTACTTATATATATCATAAGCAACATCTCAACTTCTTTCACTAGATTAACAGCGGCGGCGGCGGCAACAACAATAAAATAAGAAATTGATTGATTGCAGAAACTGGTGAGGAGAAATTAGTGAACTGAGGTAGTTACCGCAGTAGCATCCAGCGACGATGGCGAGATTGGCGGCGTAGCCGGCGGCGAGAGGTCTCCGGCGCTTCGACACAATCCAAATGCTCCGCCAGCCGCCCCTGAGAGAACAACGACACGCAATCAGAACATTGAGTGTTTTATCATCAGCCCTAGAAATTCGAAATGGATCCCACGAAACTAATAGCAAACAGTTAGGGCTGAATTATGATTTGAGGGCTGACCTGCGAGAACGGTGGAGATCGCGATTCGCTGTTTCCAACCGCCGCCGTCGAAGGTAGAGGAGGAGGCTGGTTTGCTTTTGGGAGTCTCGACGTCCGAAGCCATCACTTCATGAAAGAGGGAGAGAGAGAAGGGGCGAGCTCTGATCGTCTGAAACTTGAACTGGGATTTGCTAGGTTTCGTTGGCGATAAGCCCCTACTAAAAGTGTCAAAATTAGATATTAGTCCCTCAAAATAGTATATTCTAATAAAAGTCCCGAGGACACAAACTTGTTACTGTATTTTAACTTCATTTTGTATCCAAACAGAATATTAAATTAGTGAAACTACAACGTAAAAAACTATAGTAATGATTTATGAATTCTAGTTTGCAAATTTGTACTTACGATTTAAAACGAGCTAAATTTAAGAAAAATGAATTCTTGGTTTAGCAGTGCCCAAGCTTGGAGAGAAAGATAAAGGGTACCTTACTTTCTGTATAGTAGCACTCGGTTATGTCCAAATCAAAACCCAACTCAAATGGGACTTCTTTTCTTTCTGTAAGTTAACAATTTCATGGACTTCTTAATTTGGTTGTGATGAGATTACGGCGGTGTTTGGTTAGTTGCAAAATGGTTGCAAAATGTAAAAGTTTTGCAACTTTACACTTTTCACTTGTTTGTTTCCATTTGCAAAATGTAAAAACTTTTTCCACTTACAGTTGCTACAGTTAAATTTGTGGTCATTTAATTCTCACTTTTACACTCATATTTTCTCACTTGCAGTTGCTACAGTTAAATTTGTGGTCATTTAATTCTCACTTTTACACTCATGTTTTCTCACTTGCAGTTGCTACAGTTAATTTTGTGGTCATGTAACTCTCACTTGTAGTACACCAATTCAAAACAGTTACTTGATAATCAATATATAATTTAATATTTTTAAATTTAATATTTTAAATAGTGTTCAATTTCTTATTTAAGTATTAATTATTTTATATTTTAATCTTTAATTTTTTATTGTTTTTAATATTGTTTTAATATTTAATATTTTACTATTTTAATTTACTATTTTAATTACTATTTTATTTACTATTTATTATTTATTAATACTTATTCCATTTTTTATTATTTTATTAGAGTAAATATTTTATTAATATAACAATATTATACTTTAATATAAAATTACTATATATTTAGTTATTAATTTTAATATAAAAATTACTTTATTAATATCATAATATTTTTATTATTATATTAATATTTTATTATGTTAATATTGTAATAATATTCAGTATAATAATACTATAATGATAATTTATTATTAAATTATAATATATTTTTACTTTGTTAATTTATATTTCTATAATATTACAATAAATTATAAAAAATTTATACTATAATAATTTTCAAGTATTTTTAATATTATTACTATATTTTTACTATATTTATTTTTTTAACATTTTTTAATATTTATATTTTATTAGTATTCTTAAAATTTTATTAATGTTCTTTAGATTTTCTTAAAATTTTATATTATTTATTTAATAATATTTAGTAATATTTTACTATTTATACTAATATTTTATTAATATTATTATATAAATAAAATATTAAGATATTAATTTTTTTATCTCAATTTATTAATACAATTTAATTTGCAATATTAGATTAATTTAATAGTATTTATAATATTTAAATCACTGCTACAGTTAATTTTGTGGTCAACTTTTCCACTTTCACTTTTACATTACCAACAAACACGTAAAACACAATATACTTTACCATTTACACTTTTACTTTACAACCAAACACCGTAAAACACAATATACTTTTCCATTTACACATCACTTTATCAACCAAACACCGTAAAATACAATATATTTTCACTGCTACAGTTCACTTTTTCCATTCTCATTTTACAACTTACGAATTGCGACGTTTTGCA
>JAVJIF010026571.1:0-64307 GCA_038442645.1 Agave tequilana
TGATGACAAGATGGTGATGATGACATAATGGGACAACAATAGTGTTGATGGAGGGACTTATAGTCATGAAGGTCATATGCAGGGGTTGAGCTTGACATCAGGCCAACATTATAGTGAGGATATGGCTAAAACTACAGATCACAACATGAGAGATCTACGAGTACTAGTTTCAGTTTATTTACTTATCGCGAAGATGATTACAGTGATGATTTTGTGCCTCATTGCAATTCAATGTAGAAGTGACTACATTACCATATATTTATGAATGTATTTTGTACAATTTACTATATTGTGTATGTATTTTTGATATGTTTCTACCGATGACGCGTATATTTATACTTTCGATTTATATTCAGTGTGCTAGGTAATATGTTTTAGGACATGTGATATATGAACTTTTTTTAAATTTGTCGTGAATTTTTCAAAATTGATTGAACTTTCTATATAACGTTTTGCGCGTATTGTCCAAGACCAATCCAAGTCGCCGAGACCAATCCGTCTCAGTGCCCGCCGAGTCGGCGGCCGAGACCACGACTTTGAACTATGGGTATCAGGCATCTAGCTTTCATACGGGGAGGTCTAATAAGTTGTATTCCTTCATAATAAATTTTTAAGAAAAGATATATTTCGAGTCCACTATATGTTTTCACTATTAAACTAACCAATCATATATGTGAATGCATCAAGTTTGCTTCTTTGCTTTTATGATCTTCATAACTTGGATATTCAGATTTAACATGAGCCGTATGCCATGAAACTCACCTAGCAGTCAAACTAACAGATCATCTCCCTAATTTTGATATGCGAAAACAACCTGGGGCTATCCCAGGGCGACTACAAAATTTAGATCTCAGACATAAGAACAGATCACACAAACAAACAAGATTTCACCAAATTTAGATCTCAGATCTCAATCAACATGAAACCCTAGGTACCTAAAGAACATTCCTTTAGATAATATAGTCGAGAAAACACGAAATTAATGGATGTAATGGATGAATCGAGGCCTCACCGATGGTAGGAATGGTGGTGACGATCTCGCCGAGCTTGAGCTTGTACAGTATGGTGGTCTTACCAGCGGCATCGAGACCAACCATGAGGATCCTCATCTCCTTCTTCGCGAACAAGCGACTGAACAGCTTCCCGAACGCCAACCCCATCCTTTCTCTCCCCCCTTCAAATCACAGATCAAGACGTTAAAATCTAAGATCTGATCAAACGAAGCGCAGATCTGCGAGAAAACAAGCCAAATCTTAAAGAAGTCAACAGATGAATAGCAGATCGAGGGCGGATCTGAGAGCAAGGAGAGAGGAATTGAAGAGAAGAGAGAGGGGATTGTTACCGGTGATTTCTTCTGCTTCTGTTTTCTTTCTGGGAAATTTGAAGGAATGAGGATGAGGAAAAGATTTGAGAGAGACTGTGGGGTTAATATGAGCAATGTCGCGTGACAGGCTGCAGCTGCAAGGAATAATGGCACCGCGGTGTTTTGCTGACCGTACCCAAAATGAAGACTGTCGTCTCTAGACGTAGGAGGGCCCAAATGGTTCGGATCCGATCGGACCCGATCCGTTGCCCCGCATTTGGGCATATGGCGTGATTTATTATTGGGTATTTCGCTACACTCCTTACGTCGAATCGAATCTTAATCAGAAAAAAAAAAATCAGCTTCATAGTTTTCTTCACTTCAGTCACCTCTTTTTTTAAAGTAAAGATGTTCGTTCACGTGTCAAGTGTTAAATGCTCATCAACGTGAAAGACGGAAATGCTCATAAGTAAATCACTTCAAAAAAAAGTGGATCGCTTCGAAAATGTCTTATTTCTGAGGACTGCGATTCCTCACAAAATGATCACAGCATAGAATACTACGACTATGATCGCAGTTCTCATAAATGATCATGATCGCAATCTCCTTTATTAAGACTGCGACTATGATCGCAGCATTCACAAAAAATGTCCTATATGAGGATAATACTATCACCGCAGTCCTAAAAGAGGACTGCGATCATTGTCGCAGTCCTCATAAAATGTCCTATTTATGAGTTAGTCAGTCCTCACAGAACTCATCGCGAGCATGAACAAACAAGATCTGCAAAATGATCGATCCAGAAAAAAAATCAGGGGGCTCTGTCCCTGACCCCTGGAGGGGGGCTCTCTGTCCCCTTCCAACCCCACAGTTATTTGATTGCGCAGGTCGACTCGTGAATTACTCTGTGTTGGGTCAAGATTGAGTGTGAGCAACGCCAAGTGAAATGGGGAGAAGTAAAATATGAAATGAAAAATATATAAACAAGTGTAGTTGAGAGGAATCAGTTTTTACTTGCGTGATGAGGCTATAGCGAATCAAATTGACGCTGAGTTTTTTTTTCCGTTAATTATGAAGCAAAGTAGGTGACTGTAGCGAAATATTCCTTTTTATTATTATTGTTATTATTATTGTATTATTATTATCGCTCTTATAATTTTCTTTTTTAATAAAATTGATGAGTAGGTCTTGAATTGTGCTTGTATTGAGCTGGCCCCGATTGTATCCAAATTGAGCTTCTTATTTTATGCTCAAATGAACTTCCTACTTAGAGTGCGCGAAAACCCAACTTAATGATAAATATCTTCAAAGTAAAACTATATTTTTCTACACAACTTAAGTAAATGAATTAGAAGCTACGAAAATTAAAGTAAATAAATAATCATAAATAAATTCACAAGTCATAAGACCAATCGACTATTTGGTAAGATGAGAAAAATTAATTTCACTTGTTATTAGTCACAGAAAACAAATACATGCCCATACAAAGATATCATCACGAGAAAGACTTCCAATAGAATTTATTTCACGGAGATTTAATCTCACGAGATAACTCCTTGATGTTATTTCAGAAATAGGTTATGTTTAAATCCTTAGCTTGAAGGTTTTTCCTTTTTTCTTTTTTTTTTTAAGAAAAAACGGAGAACCCATTAGATTTAGGGATGGCTAATGGGGCGGGTCGACCCGCTTCGACCCGCCCCGCCCCGCGCTGTGCGACCCGTTTGAGCCGCACAGGGCGGTTGCGGGTCAACCCAGACCCGCTCCGTTTAGGGCGGGTCAACCGAGTTGACCCATCCCGTTTCGTCCCGTGACGAATCACGGGACGAATCGGTTCGGGAAAATTTTTCCCGACCCCTCTTTCTTTTTTTTTTTTTTAAGTCCTATATTATTATATATGTGAGACGAGAAAATTAGTTTCAGGCCCCTTTTTTATTTTTTTATTTTTTAAAACCCTCAACAGCTTAAAAAATTACTGTTGTGGTAAATTTGAAATTTTCAAAAATAAAATAATAATAATTCGGACGGGTCTAACCCGTCTCGGCGAATCCGGGTAACGAATCGGGTCCCCCGATTCTTGATTCGTCTCGTTTGGATTCGTTACGAGACGGGTTCAATCCGTCTCGTAATGGATTCGTTAGCTAACGGGACGAATCAACCCGATTCGTCCCTTTAGCCATCCCTAATTAGATTCACCGCGCACTCGATGCTCTGGCTCTGCTCCTATCATCATCATAATCTTGCCCTGAGACAGGGAACGAATTAATCATCACTTGGGGATTAACAGCTTAATCTTTTGGATAGAAACTAGTTTAGTAATTTATTCATGATAATTTATCTTTCACTTGCATTCAAAGGCATTTCACCAGATGTTTTCTCCTGGCTTTTGAGATTTTAAACTACACAAATGGCAAGTGGCTTTTTGCTCCAGTATTTTCTAGGGATGAGCACAGTTCGGTTAAATTTGATCGGTTCGGTTTGCAAGGCTTTGTGGTTCGATTTGAGCTGAATTTTGTACATTTCGGTCATCCGGTTCAGTTCGGTTCTGGCGTCCATTTTTTTTTTCTTTTAAAATTAAATTTGTTATCTAGCAGTTTGGTGTGAAGATTGCAGAGGTGCGAGATCTTTGAGATTTGAAGTATAAAGGTGTGATATTTTTGAGATTTGGATTGCAAAGATGAAAACTTTTTTAAATATGGACTGCAAAGATGGAGACTTTTTGGAGTTTTTGGAATCTCAAATGAAAGCAATTGGGTTTTTAAACTAAGATGTATCCATTCTACTTTCTTCAACTTCCAAAACTCCAAGCTTGACACAGTTGTAATTTATGTCATATTATTATATGAAAATTTGCAATCTATATCCATAAATATAAATCCTGTGGATGTTTTGGGATTTCCCCCTCTAGTTTGATAGAATTAGGAAGAGATCAGTAGAAAGATATGTTCAAATTGTTTTTCTTTTATTCAGTTCGAATTTGTTCTTAATTTGTTGTTGATAAATGATGAATTTATTTGCTTTTGATTTATCTCAAGAGTTCTACACATTTTGTACTGATTGGGAGACGCTTATGATTTTTTTAGTTTTAAATTTCCTTTCAAATTTTACACAATATTCTACAGTTCTCACCGAAAAAACTAACAACAAAAACTAGTGTTGGTTGCGGCCCAAAGTTGAATTGAATTGGGCCAACGGTCCAAACCGACTGAACCAGACCGAACCAAATTATTCAGTACGATTCGTTTGTCACTGATCTCGGTTCGGTCCGGTGTACAGAACCCAAGCGGTCCAGTTCGGTTTGGCAAAAAATTTGCAAAAACCAAACCGAACAATCCACGCTCATCCCTAGTATTATCCATAGAGCCTCTATCAAGTGTGTAAAACCCAAAAACCACAAGTAAAATCACTAATAAATAAAAGACGAAAGAAAACAGTTTGCTAAAAATTCGAATATATGTTGCTTTCACAGTCTACATCATATTATATGACCTGGCAATGATTTACTTCACAGTCTACAACACAGCATGCAGTGATTGTGTCACACTAGCATCAAAACAACTAATGACCAAAAAGGTGCTTCATTGCTGAATGTCTCTAGGGTAAACAGATCAATTCTAATCCTCATTCTATACATAATTTGCAAACAAGGATCTGCATCTACAGATACCCAATAAATATCCAAATACAGATATAAAATACATCCCACTGCATCACCAAAATAGACTAAATCTGTTTCATAGCACATCGTATAATATCAAGATCACATTAGCTAATGTTATTTTGTATCCCTTGTAACTGTACAACTCAATGATAATCTGTAAATTCAGAACTCGAGGTAATAAAATCCAGCATGCAACCCAAGCCATACATTAAACTTTACACTACTAAGCTGAGCACAACTGGTAGCAAATGCAATTAAAATAGTAGTATATATATATATAAAAAAGAACATCGCAAAACAACATAAGTTCTTTCTGCTACATAGCAAACAGTAAGTTTCTTAACAGAAAAAAATTGAACAAAATATTCCATAAAGAGCCATAAATCTAAGTGCTCAATGATGGTCTGCACTTCACCAAGGAATGACCTTTTTGCGGGCAAATGGCAGGCACCACTCAACATTGATTCCCCTACCTAGTTCTGCTGAATGCCTCAACGCAATGGAGATTTCAACCCTGGTACATGTACAAAAATAAATAAATATATAAATAAAACAATTCAATCATAGAAAACTAGAAAACTAATTGGTCAGAAGAAACTTCTCTTCGGATGAGACAACATGAATAAAGATGAACACAAAGAGCATGCACACACATTGTAAGCTTCTTCGCGAGACCAAAATTCAAAACTGGAACAGGAAAACATAACCAGAGCCCAGTCCAAGTAGATACCTTGTTGGCAATGTTGCTTGAGAGCCAATCAAGTCCTTCATACAGGCCCTCACCAGATGTAGCACAGGTACTCTGGATGTACCTGAGACATCAGTTTCACACACACAGCATCAGCATAGAATCATGCAATCATCATATGCCAAAAAATTATCCATGTACAAGACTTTTGGATTAAATACATAACACACAAGTGTCACTATGTACTGTTACCAGCATCAATTTAAATCCCCACAATCATATTTGGCCCAAGCCATCCGTTATCTTGTAAGCCAGGAGGTGACATGGGACCCTCAACCCACTCAATAGATAATGAAATAAAGAGCATGTTTTAATGTCTCAAAATTTACTTCGAGAAGTAACAAGGGAACTGAATTCTTAGAAAAAAGAATGATAGGAGACATGCAAGATACTCTGGAGCAATTCATAAGGGCTCAAGTAACACTCAATATAGCAAGAACTCATAAAATGAAGTTTCAGAATTTCATACCAGTGTCGCTGACGCAGGGAGTGGAGACCAAGCTTATCTGTAATTTCAGCAGCATTCATTGCATTTGGCAGATCTTGTTTGTTTGCAAACACGAGGAGGACAGCATCTCGCAACTCATCCTAAACACACCAAAAAGAATTTAACAAAAAAGGAAAAAGTCAGGTGCACAAATTTCACATCAAAAGAATTGGAATTTTATGAAGTGAAGGTCAATAGTAATGTACAATCAATATCTTTAAAATGTTAAAAAAAAAAAAAAAAGACCAAAACAAGGCATCGCCTAACCTCATGTTCCTAGTTTAAAAGATAAGTGTCTATAGTTGCTTGCATTTGGATCTACAATGCGCACCCAACTGCATGCACCTCCATCTATTGTAATTTGAACTGCACAATATTGTTTGGTTGGATCGTCCGAAGTTTTGAACTATAGCTTCTGATGTTTGCTCCTTTAAGATGTATTCCATAGTTTCAACTGAGTTTTGACCAATAGCCGCTGCTATTTGCTCTCTAAAACGTATTTCGATGTAGTGTGTGCTTAGGCGCAGAACTTGTTGTGTGCGCAGTCCCTACTTGTTTGCACTAATATACAGTTCCAATTGTAAGAAAAGGTTGCAAGTACGCATTGGGCTTTCGTGTAGTTCTAGTTGCATATAACTCCAACGTCATCTATAACTCAAACCACACACCCTAAAGTTAAGAATGGTACCAAAAACCACCCACATAATAAGAAATAGCTGCAACTGATAATCCTCCCTGAAGGCACATATTCCGACTTAAATAATCAGGTTTTAGCGCTAGAAATTGAAATAGTTGCGTTATTAGTCAAACTATGGGTTTTCCCTGCCCAATTACAATGTCCAAATGACTGCCAATCATCCCAAAGTTTCATAATAAGTATTTTTTTAAATATTATAACTGGTAATTTTTGAATCAGCATAACAGAGAAGTTTATCATGGTTATTGTGTAGATTTAACCAGTGAGATAATATGGAAATAATCCAGTTCTTTTTCCTCCATAACTAACCAGCATATGACTTCTTCTCAAGGATTGGCTAAACACCAAAAGACTCCAAACACTAGAAAAAGTCTCAACCTAAGGGATTCCAAAAGAGTTTTTGTTTTGGTAGAAACTTTTATTAGCCATAACCAGAGAAATTTGAACATGACAAACCAAGAGATGATATTCTATAAGGAAAAAACGTTCAGTTTAAGCTAATATGATAGCTCGCATTGGACTAAGCTGCTCGATATCGACTTCTACTTCAGAAATCAATTTCTTTCAATTAAAAAAAGATTCCACTTTTTCTAAGCTAGTATAATAGCACCAATGCAATGTTTAATAATAACAACATCAACACACTAGTACTCCTAATTTCTCAATGGACGACAAATTATATACTAAAACCTTCATTCACATGCCAAATAACTTGACACTGAATGAAGAAATAAGAAATCATTACATGTCACTAATACGGATGATAAAAGCTTGAGTTGAGTTCACTTAAATCACTTGAAGTTGTATGCACAACCTATAACACATTTATCAGCGTTTTAGTCCCAAATCAGACACACGGGTGACTGCACATATAGCATCATAGATCTAGATGTCTCTGTGCCAAGGTTTCAGATGTTTGAGAACTAAATACAATAATAAACCAGGAAGAGAGAATTTGTCGTGAAGGAAGGACATACCTCATTTAGCATCCTGTGGAGCTCGTCCCTAGCCTCAACAACACGATCTCTGTCATTGCTGTCAACAACAAAGATAAGACCCTGTGTGTTTTGGAAGTAGTGCCTCCAAAGAGGTCTGATCTGTTATTTTAGAAACCATAAGGTCAGTATAAATAACATAGTAAATTTGCAATATTTTCTCATAAGAAACAAGAGCGACCACTAAAGTACATGGAACACTGTTGATCACTAAGGATGGATACTACACAACATTAGATTGCTTGCAAAGGAGATGTGTATGTACAACTAACATGCAAAGCAATGCTTACTTAGTGTTATCTAGTTGTTTGTTTAAATGCAATTATAAAAGTGACAACATTTACAAAAGATATGCAACTATAGATTGTACCTTGTCCTGACCCCCAACATCCCACACAGTGAAGCTAATGTTCTTGTACTCCACAGTCTCCACATTGAAACCTGTATAAAGATATAAACTTAAGTTTTTTTATAATAGTAACATACACCTACAGTCAACAAAGTTTAACTTCAAATGGCAAGAAAAGTAAATCAGTTTTATCAGATTACATAAAAAACAAAACAAAAACAAAACAAAAACAAAACATAACAAAATCATTTTCTCATGGCAGGAAGAGAAACTCTCACTGCATCATTGATGGGAGTCACAATTTTTTCAGGATTAAAGAAATAAAATCTAAATATACACAAACAGATAACAAATAATTTCAGAGCTTCTTATTTGCTCTTTCTTGAACTGTCAAATTCATCAATTAGCCCTTACTAAAAGTTTTAACAATTTAATTTTCAATATATACATGTGAAATCCAAAGAAAGCCTCAGATCCAATTATTCAACAAAGAAGTTCAGAAGTTGAGTAATAGGTTTAAATATATAAGATGACTAAGCAACCTATGTAACACGAACACTCTTATCATGAAGTTGTGTGGTGTTGGATATGTGTTGGACACACTAGTTAGAAACGTGTTATGTATTTTGTAAAATTTGTCATGTGTCCCCATGACATCTCTATGTTAGCATGGTTGTACCTGTGGCAAGTAACCCAAAATTTCAGTAAAACAGAAGGCTTTAAAACTCGGACCCAAGGAAATTGCTTTAGAGGATGATGTTGATTTAATATTCCAAAAATGTTTAAGGTATAATTAATTAATAAATGATATTTTAGATTGCAAATGCATCTTTCTAACCAATTGCATATGTCAAAAAGACAAACATTCACTCTGTGCCAAGCATACATGATACAAAACACATGCCTAAGAACCATTTAGATCACCTGAGGGTATCAGACATCTAGGTTGCATGCAGGGAGTTCTAACAAAGTGTATTCCTTTATATTATATTTTTTAACCAAAAAAATATATTCAAATTCCTCTTTATGATTTCGCTATTAAACTTATGTCATAAAAGTTGAATGTGAATGCATTCAAGCTCTGCTTTTTGGCTTCTGTGATCTTCACAACTTGAAGTATTCAAAGAAAGATGCAGTTTAATGCCATGAAACTTGGAAATCAATGATCATTTTGCACCTAGCAGTCAAACTACAGATCATATCACTATTTTGATATGGAAATACAACCTGGGGCTATCCCGGCTCGACTAAATTCAGATCTCAGACATAACAAAAAGATCACACAAACACAAGACTTCACCAAATTTAGATCTCAGATCCCAATTCTACAACATGAACCCTAAGCCCCTCAGGTCGCATACAAAAAAAAAAAAAAATTCATTCCTTTCACAATATATTCAAGAAGATGACAAATTAATAAATGGAATGGATGGGTCGAGTTCTCACCGATGGTAGGGATGGTAGTGACGATCTCGCCGAGCTTAAGCTTGTAGAGGATGGTGGTCTTACCAGCGGCATCGAGACCAACCATGAGGATCCTCATCTCCTTCTTCGCGAACAAGCGACTGAACAGCTTCCCGAACGCCAACCCCATCTTTTCTCTACCCCTCCTTCAAATCAACAGATCCAGATGTTAAAATCGAAGATCTGGACAAACGAAGCACAGATCTGCGAGAAAACAAGCCAAATCTTCAAGGATTTAGCAGAATGAACGGCATATCGAGGGCGGATCCGAGAACTAGGAAAGGGGAATCGACGAGATCCAGACAGGGAAAGAACAGAGAGAGAGAGAGAGAGAGAGAGAGAGAGGATCGTTACCGATGATTTCTTCCGCTTCGTTTTTGAGGAAATTTGAAGGGGTGAGGGCGAAGAAATGATGTGATGTGGAGTGAGAGAGAGAGAGAGAGAGCAGGCAATGTCGCGTGACAGGCTGCAGCGGGAATAAAAGCACCAAGGTATTTATTTTTTTATTTTTTATTTTTTTTTTAACAAATAAACACTTTCTCTCTCTGTGAGTGAAAAAGTAGTCACTCTGTTTGCTCAAGCATTACATGCATCTTTATTAGGTAATTGATTATGTACAGCGAATTGACAACAGGGTTTGTGTAATGTTGATGAGTGTTTTCTGTTCAGGTGTTCGACAAATATTTAACATTGTAGCTTCAACTGTTAATTTGGTGATAGCAGTCTCCGCGTTCCAATTGTTATTTCAAACCCAAAATAGCTTGGACGTATGAACAGGAAAACCTTGCTCAACTACAGGCCTTGGATCAGAGTGGCACTGCTAATTTGAAGAAAGGACTTGTGCAATAAAACTTCTACGGTTACATATTTATACTTTCTACAAGTTTCTTTTTGTTGACTAGACAATTGGCAGAAATGATCGTATGAGAACGGTTCTCAATGCTACCTCATGAATAATCTGAACTGTTCATCTTGATCTACATATTCTAATTAACTAAGCATGAAAAATCAAGCGACCAATACATCAAATGTCATTTTTTTTTCTACAGCTTTAATCCATGAGTAAAAAAATTTAGAACTTTCAGATTATCCATGGGGTGACCCACTGTGAAGTTCTCACAAAGCTTAATTTGAGAATTGTTTCCCAACATTTGGCATCAAATGACTACATATAATTAAATATAACAAGCGCAATTGTGGCATATAACGTTAAATTCTTTTAAAAACGGCCAAAAAAAGTTCAAATTTGGATTGACAACCTCATTGGGCCATTCGTAGATAGGGCTAACCTACATGTGTGCATTAAATTCAATATTATAATTGTTTTTTGCTATAGTTTTCACAAAAGTTTCTTCATGAATATGCATTAGTTTTGTATCACCATTAGTTGTAGATAACAAATACATGAATGAACTGAAATCTGAGTCCAAGAGAACGAAATGAATTGAACTGAAATCTGATTTTAGACAGGATTGTTTTGTATCACCATTGAAAGTCTCAGCCATATGATGCAAGGTTCTTCCCCTCTAACTTTCGGTAATAATATACTTCGAAGTTGTATTTTCTCTTCCAATCTCTCCGAAACAAATTTTGAGCATCTCTCTCTTCATCTAGTAAATTAACATATAAAACATCGCTATTTTTCATTCACATATAAACAAATTTTTTCCGACACAGTATAAAAACACACGCAAATTCTTTGTTTTGTACTAGTTTTAAGCTAAATTCCGGCTGCCATTTCTGATTCGAGTGCTTCAATTTCATACAGGACTTCCTCCAGATGCTCGTTAATGCTAGTGACTGCATCCTGGACCCACAGATGGCTTCTTTTAGAGCGCTGTCGTACTCGGCATCAGCCTCTGCATCTTCTGTTCCAGCTGACCTCGGTTATCTCGTGCACGTGCACACACTCGTGCTCAGCCGGCTTGCTGAGGCGACAGCTATCGTGGCTCACCAGCCGCTCTGACGGGCGGCCTGCCTTCTTTAGAATCTGAATTCTTACCGTCTGAAAGGTAAGGACAGAAACTACCATTAGGATTAGATAATGCTGAAACTTTGTCTGTAAATAGACAGTAAACCCTAAAAATATAATAAAATAATGTTAAAAGGAATATATTTCCAAACTTTTGTTTAAACTTTCATTCTGGTACATCGTGATTCAAGCCTTTGCCATTAAAAATAGGAATCAATGGAGGTTCCTAAGATGCAAGGACAAAAACACAACTCAACACAGCATTGACAACACACTGCAGGTTCTAAAATCCACACAAAATAGAAATGGCCTGGTAAGAAGCTTCGTGTCAGATACAACACGATTTCAAGATCAAAGTGCTCGCCATTCATAGTATGGAACACAAGTCTTGACTCGAGAAGGTGCAAATAGATTCACCAAACTTTTATGACTCCTACTTAATCTGACATCAATTCCCGACAAGTAGGCAGCGGAAACTGGCTAAAGCAACTAATGTCTTTTACGAAACAACCATAAAAGAATAAAACATAAAAAAGCTATTTGGCAGGCAAGGAGTTTGAGCTCATGCGACAAGGGGAAAAACATTGAGCTTATGATATTTTGATAAAGGTTATAAAGAAGATTGAAGACGGCAAGGCTCATCCCAATCCCTACTATACTATAAAGCACTTTCTGTTTCTATCTAGAATCAATCCTAGTCTTCAATTCTTCTCATTAAATCTTGACCACTTCTCTCCTGGAACAAATCTGACCCAGCAAAGTCCAACCACCTCTCCCAAACGCAAACACACCCCCCCCCCCCCCCCCCCCCCCCCCTCGTGTGACTGCAGCCAACGTCTCCCTTCTCTCCATACATGTCTGTCTTCCGCATCCCCGTCCTTTTGTAGGCCACGGGTGACCTGCCGCTGCTCTGCCCTTTCCTCTTCGCTCTCTTGCTCAAGCCCTTCTCCAAACCCCTTGTTTCACTCTCTCCAATTTCTATCCTTTTCTTTCAAAGTAGAGTTGCCAGACACATACCACTGTAATTAATTTTTAGAAATTGTTAGAAACTGAATGAAGAATGGAAGAACAAAATAAATTTCAGGGATCTTTAGAATTCCTAGAACTTTAAGAAGATGAAGAGAAGAAATCTAAATTGGGAGCTTTAAGGAATTTTCAAAATACTCTATCTCAAAACATAAAACTTTTAAAGGAAGAAGATCAAACTGAAAAATTCTAGAAAATTTTAGACTTTTTTCCAAGAAAAATGAAAATTTTAAGATTTACATAGGAGGGGGAATAAGATCAATTTGGAGAATTTAGAAAATCCTTATCTTGGAAAAGAGAAATTTAAAAGTTTGTAAAGGGAGAGAAAGAGGAAAATTTTAGAAATGTGTAGAACTTTTTTCTTCTAAAAAGAAGTTTGTAAAAATATTTATATATAAAAGTTTCTAAAAATATTACTTTTTTAAAGAAAAATTTATAAATACCCCAATTTGATCTCCTTCCTCCTGCAAAGATTTATAGAGGAGGAGAAAACTTTGAGAACTTTTCTCTATACCTCCTGTAACTTATACCACCAAGTTCTTTGATTAGGAAGATACTGCTCTATAATAGAATTTTCTACTGAGAGTGAGAGATACACGTTAGTTCCCAAATAAATAGTATTTGATGTGATTTTATAACTTTTACAAAGGCAAACTTAAGAGTCTTTAGATCCCCTACTTGGAATCCTCACTCATGTACATGGTCCTGTGAATAGTCAAATTACAATTGAAAATGATGCTAAAATAATCTTCGAAATAGTTTATGCAAAAGCCATATTTCAATAAGCATTTTTCTCTCTATGCTAGATCAATATTTTAATGTTCATTATATACATAACTCTATTTATTTCTTTCAATATATTTAAGCAACACTAAAATTCAAAATATGAATAAAAAAACAATGACAAATAAAGTAGTACATTTAAGCAATATTCACTAGTTGCACAGAACTCACAGCTAGTATGGTAAAACTTCCAACTTGACGTGTCTCAGGATATTACTGATTCAACCGGAAGAATGCAAATCCAATGAATAGCAAAGAAAATGCTCTTCAGGAAAGAACTATTTTTTGAATTGTATGTCGAGCATAAAAGTGCCTTTCAATTTCTTGAACTTTCCTGGCTGTAAAACCTGCTTTTCTTATAGTGTTACTTCAACATTTCTACTAGTGACACCAGCCGGATTATTTACGAGTTAAAATTGAGCGCGCACACGGTCCGTATGGTGTGGGTTAGATACTGAGGGTCTATACTTTGTGTGATAGATATGGACTTTTTGTGCACAGGCTGAGTATTTGCCCAAATTGGATACAGTTTTATTTTGTTTGTTGATGTGCTTTGGGTTCGTTGCTAGCAGATTAATGAAACTTGGTCCTTTATCTGCTTACATGGTAACTCATCAGCTTTTCTCCAGTTTCTTCTGAGCTATATTTATATTTCAATATTCCTTGTCTGCTTAAATATTTAAGCAGATTTGAAAACTAGTTCTCCGTAACACTTACACTTGTCACCGAGTAATGTAGCATATCTGATCATTATCTTACAACGGGGAACTGTAGTTCGTTTACTACCTATAGAATTATAATTTCAGATAAAATGATAAGATTCAATTCTAGCAGTGATCTCACCACATTACATGCAAATACTTCATGAATCATTACCAATATAAGGAAGACACTGCTCACATAAAATTGATGTTGTCGAACAAATGCTCAACACCACTAAAGCACTCGGTACTAAAGCTCAACACCACTAGAGCAATAGGTACTAATTCTTGTGGTTAGCATGGTTAATGTTTCTATCTTCAATAATACCAGCAGGTACAATAGGTTGAAGTAATGTACATGCTATAGTTCTAAAGGAATTCTAATGACAAATGAAAATGCAACCAATTTCCACTTATTCACACATGATTTGATTTGGAAGAAATTCTATCTACAATATCTTGTTAGGAGACAAAAGTTTAGAAATAGAATTCTAAGAAGAATGGATGTGAACGAGAGAGAACAAATTCTATCTACAACATCTTGTTAGAAGAGAGCACAAATTCTATCTACAGCATCTTGTTAGGAGAAAAAGTTTAGAAATATAATTCTAAGAAGAATGGATGTGAAACGAGAGAGAACAAATTACCAGGTGCAGCTTTTGTTTCTCATGAGCCTGGACAGCCTTTAGAAGCTCAGCAAGATCACTGCGACATAAATTCGGCATCAAAAGCAGGGATTCCATTTCAATAACCTGACAGCAAAGATAAAGTTCAGTTCCATAACATGAAATTCAAAAAAGAAAACAATAACAAGAAACAATACTTAAAAAAATTGTGACGCACCTGTTTTGAACAGTCAGTGAACTCTCCTGAAATCTCCCCACAAAGTTGTCGGTAAGCAATCTCCTCTCCAGTAGCCATATAGTGGCTAACCCCTCTGCAGGAAAAAGTTTCAATTATGTACACTAATCACAGACCATCATCATTCTAACCAGGTATAAATCTAATCCTGGCACCAAATATTTTATTGAACATATAAACATATTTGATAGGATTATAGTAAGTTAAAATTCGGCAGAAGAGGAAAGAAAAACCTGTATCAAACAGTAACACAAAGGAGACAGCTAGAAGCACTTCAAGGAAAATAAGACGACCACAATTATGTTACTATTGACACACCATCATATTTTTAGAGAAATCTTTCCAAGTCAGTCCAGAGTTATTCCGCTATTATCTTCAAATCAGTCCTCTATCAGAAGCAGTTTTTCCTTATGCAAGCAACTTCTCTTCCAATCTCAGCGACAACAGTTTTTTGAAGCAGTCAACTTGACAGCTTTTCACTGGATACTGCCTGCCTGTATGTATGTAGGGTGTATCCACACAGATCTGTATCTGATACATACCGGATAAGCAAACACCCCCGTTTGAGCATAATCCGTGCAACCTTGCAGTCAACACTACAATCAAACCTGCTGTTAAACTGACATAGCCGCACAACAAGCATGCAGATGTCGTTAACGGCAAAATACAGACCATAAACTGCAAACCTGTGGTAAAAAAGCTAAAACTCAATGACCAATGCCAATAGCGATCCCATAATAATTTCCATCAAATTTTTTCTTTTGAGCATTACAATTAGTATATCCAAAAAAGGAGAAATAAGCTGTGAAAAGCTAAAGATATATTGACTTTCCTTTTTATATTTATGAGGAAAAAACAAAGCATTTTGCATACACTAGTGTAGGCACTTTCCTTTTATTTCTGATTATTCATATATGGCAAGACACACTGCACCATTGCAACAACTAGGGCTGGAAAAAATAACACTTGGTATATCACAAGGATGGAATCTCCTTTAACATGTGAAGAATTTACTCGAACCAAAAGATATACTAAGAGAAGAATAAAGTGGGGAATAATGAGTGGCTGGAGGGGGATTACATGCCGATTTGGTCTTATTTATACCCGTATTTATAGCCATTAGACCTATATTTTCAGATTTGGTTTGATTTTTTTAAGAGATATTATGAAACTACTTAAAGTTAATGATGATCCAGGAAGACCAACAAGTATAAAAGAGGAACAGAACTAATTTCGAACAAGCATTGGCAAAATTCTGTCAACTTCCACAAACTTCGGGGAATAGTGGGCAGAAAGTATGAGTACAAGACTAGTAGCATCACAAAACCATCGAAACGAGTCCAAGTTCAGGCAAAAAGCCCATAGGAAGGAGATACATGTCGAACAAGCTAGAGATGTCAGCCTCCACAGATCGAGTCTGAATCAGCTAATCAAAACTTAGGACATGTTGGGTGTTTTGTGGAAGTTTCTGGGATCTTTTATGTATCCCCCAAGGATTGGAGCCCAAACCTAGTAGGGACTGAAGAAATAATATCCATCTATAAACACAGGAAAGCTCTTGATTGTAGAATCAGCCAAAACCCAACAATAA
Source organism: Agave tequilana (assembly GCA_038442645.1). Classification (NCBI taxonomy): domain Eukaryota; kingdom Viridiplantae; phylum Streptophyta; class Magnoliopsida; order Asparagales; family Asparagaceae; genus Agave; species Agave tequilana. Next base: position 16,636 of record JAVJIF010026571.1, read on the forward strand.
AGTAGCCTACAAAGAGACATTCCAATAAACCTAAGTAGGGAGAACATCCCATTCTATAAAATAAAACAAGCTAGAACAATTCAAAAAACATTTGTAATTGAATCATCAACAAGGTACGCAAGAAAGCATGACAAAGCAACACCTTTTCCACTACGGTAATCACTATCTAAAATTAAGATTCAATTCAGAGGAGCAAAAAAAGACAAACAAAAGTTGAAAAAAGAGGATTTTCCACTCTCAAAAACAATAAACTTCCACATGTTTCTAGTTTTCATACAGTCCTCTCTAATTTGAAGGTTCTCACCCAAGAAGCATGGATATAAACACGACATGATACAGATACAACAAAATTTCTTAAAAAGTACACATGAAACAACAATGACACGACAAGAAACACTGTGTCTGATAAAGTGTTTGACATGACTTCACAGTCGGAGTGTATGTGTTTCAAATGTCTAGGTATAAATTGATAAGTAGTGGAGAAAGTGGTAAACAGTTTAGACCCCACTACAAAAAGAAAAGAATACAGGTAAGTGAAAGAAATTTGATTTCCTTGCGTCCAATGCCTTGCTTTTGGTCACTGTTATCACATCTGAAGCATCAATTGGTGCCTTTCTATTGAAAAAGAAAGAAAAAGAAAGGTTACACCAATTATTTATGGATACTCTCTTGATGGCTAGTCTTCTCATTAGCACACACTCTTCGTATCACTCCTGAGACCGTCACCAGTAGAAATGATAGTTTCACATGGATATGCCTGAGCATCTTCCTAATTCTACAGCATCTTTGTCAAAAGGAATTGAGAAATATTTGGGACCTCTAGCCCTCCATATCTTATTTCTGTCTTCTTTTAATTATATATTCTCTCTATATTCGCAATAAGGTATGTCAAAGCCATTACGGCAGGACCAATTTGAGAATCTGATGTTGGCCACATGACAATGTCACTCCCTGTGCAGCTCTAACCATGTGATCATATGTAAAAGCCTAATAAAAAAAAATGCACATTAGGCTTCAACTGGCAAGCATCTGACTTCTCAACTCAAAGTCTCAAAAGGATCTTGCACCGAAATGAATTCTTAAAAGGAACCCCAAGAATGGACCTGACCTTACATGGTTTTGCACATGGTGAAACATAGAAATTTTGAAGGGAAAAAAAACCTCCCCTCTAATTGAAGTATGATCATGGTTCACAGTCGCGGTCTCGGCCGCCGACTCGGCGGGCACTGAGACGGATCGGTCTCGGCGAATCGGATCGGTATCGGGCGATACGCGCAAAATGCTACATAGAAAGCTCAAAAAATTCTGAAAAAATCACGACAAATCTTAAAAAAAATGTAGACATTCACATTCATGTATAAATGTCCAAAATATATCACTTAGCACACTAAACATAAAGCGAAAGCATAAATACAAGTGTCGTCGGTAGAAGTATATCAAAATACATGCACAATATAGTAAATTACACAAACTACATTTATAAATACATGCTAATGTAATTATTTTCACATTGAATTGCCATGAGTCATAAAATTATCATCATAATGTCAAGTCGACCGAGTTAACTCTGATTCTCTGCCGAGTCGGTCTCCTCTGAGTTGAGTCGACTGACTCGTGACTCGGACTCGTCTCGGAGCGGGCCGAGACGGATATGACTCGGTCGACTCGTCTCCGACTCGGCCGTCTTTAAACTGTGAGTATGATTTGCCCTTCAAGACAGCACATTAGGTGCTGACAGGCTAGAACTTGAGACCTTTTGAAATTATTCCAACAGAAATTCCTGGAACGTGTCTAACACCAGCACCTATCCTTCTTCTGTCGAAATAAAGGGCATGCACAACATCTAGCAAATCAACTTGTCAAAAATCCTACCATAAGATTGGGGAACTGGCGCTGCACTTGAACCTTGTCACAAAAGAATAACATCCGCTATTGTCACAGAATATTAGCCTAAACCAGAGATAGTTTGTATCAATCACAAAAGAAAAACCTAGTCATGTAAATCCAAGCAAAAAACGTCCATTTCAAACTCAAACTGATTGTTTGATTCCATTAGCGGTGGATAGAAGTGGTGTCGTTAAGTCATACTCATTAGGCAATATACTTTTGGTCTAGGTTTCCAAAAAATCAACTTGGTTTTATGTCAGGGATCAATGCATGGAAGCTACTTACTTACTCAGACAATTGGTTGGGAGATATATAGAGAATTTACATATGGATTTCATCGATATAAAAGAAACTTATTGTAGGATCTCTAGGGAGATAATGTAGTGGTTTTATGAGAGAAAGAAAACAAGTATACAATAACCAGATTATGTAATTAAGGAAATGTATCAGAAAGAAGTGAGCAGTAACAAGTGTGAGAACAATTAAAGGCATCATAGTCTTAAATCAAAAATCAACATTAAGTCCTTATCTGTCTTCGTTACAGATGAACTTGCCAAGCATATTCAGGATAATGTCCAGTCATCTATTGTGAATGTTATTTGCCCCCAATCCGAACAACTCTAAATACCGTATCTGACAAAATTTAGTTATAACTAATAAAAAATAGAAATATCTAGCAGTGATTGTTTTCAATATTTAGGATCAATCATTAATCATGATAGTGAAATTGCAAAAGATATTGTGCCTAAGATCAAATAATATGGTTGTAATAGAGGCACTTCAGACGAATTATTTGATTGTAGAATACTGATGAAATTGAAAGGCAAAATTTTATAAGATGATTATATGACAGACATACTATAAGGATCATAATGTTGCGCAATTTGAAAAAGTGAGCATATCTGAAATGAGAATGTTAAGATGGATGACTTGGAAATATGGAAAAGATAGGATAAAATTGGATGCACCTTTATGGATTGGGCATGTGCAACAAAGACCAATAAATGTGTGGTTAAATATGCAATAATGACTGAGTACAGACCTAAATGAATATGGGTTGAGAGTCTAGGCATAAAAGGGGATATGCTAGTGTTAACCATTAATTTAATGGAGGAGATGATCCTTAACAACATTTAATCCTTATTGTTAGTTAGCAAGTATATCAAAACTCTATCAGCAGGCTAGACAGTTGATTGAGATAAAATGAGAAGAAGGATTTGCAGAGTCAATCAAATTGATAGGAGAATGGTTGTTGGTAATGGCCATGGCTATATGTTTGTTACCAAGTTGCTACGCTGAGATGGTTTTATATGCTATCTACATCTTATGGCCCATCACATCATTGTTCATATCTGTTAATAATAAACCTAAGATGACTTATCATTCTTACCAAGCTTCCGCTTGTCATTTGTCTTCATCATCATCATCTTAGGCTCTTTCCATTAAAACTTTCAGGCAGGCTGTGCAACCTGATCTATATTGAGAGGGTTCCATGGAAATTTGGCAAAATTGCATAACTGACTGTTGAAAATATCAACATTGTGACTTGTTGCTAGAAACTAATGCAAGAGAGGGACTTTTCATAAAAATCTATTAAGTCAATTGGCCAGTATGACACCTACACTTTTTGCAGTTTGAGTTTATGCAACAAAAGAGTAACTTATGTAACAACAAGATAAGAAAATAAAAAAAAAGATGAGAAAGAATAAGAAAAAAAACACAAATATAAAAGTTGGTACAAACATAACCTCCAAAAATGGTCAATGGTGTCATAAGAAAGACTATATCACAGTTTGTCTCTCAGCTAATTGGGCAAGGGTAAAAAACATGGAGGGACAAGAGGGGGGAGGGGCACCCTGACGATAGGATTTAGCTTGGGAATCCTAGTCTCTCCCCCCATTTCATTTCATTACCGGGTCCAAACCCATTTGGAGACACACTAAATGTCATCATATTTCCAATAATGGTTCTCAATGTCAGGGCCAAATAAACCCTGCAAAACGCCTAGCAAATTCCCATTAGCAACACATTGATCGATATTTATGTTGTCGTGGCCAATATTTAACATTGTGAACAAGCCAAATAAACACTCAAAACTTTCCAAAATCTTTCAAGTTTCTTAGAATTTGTAGGAAGTACACATTATTTTTAGCAGCAGGAATGAAAGAAAATTTATCATCGTCATTTGTGCAAGCTTCATCTTCTAAAAATTGCATATGTTACTTAAAAGGCTATTTTCCCTGTATGTAACCTCCTTCCTACACAAAACGCAAGAAAAATGAAAAGAGGGACAACGAAAATCATATCCCCACCCCCAACGATAAAAATAAATCATATTTTCATGTAAGCCCTTAAATTCTTTGAATTATATCAAACCATCACCTTTAGTTAATATGTAATGGAGATTTTTTAAACACACAAAAATATTCTAATGCAAATCTTTTAGGACTAGAGGCTGTGTCCGGTCAGCTAGGGCATGATCCATCTAGATCCGATTCTGTACCGAAGCTCAGTACGATTCCCATCCCCTCAATATTCATGTTGGTCTGACTTTCAGTTAGGATTATTCGTGTTAGACCCAATGGATCAACCAGTCAGGTATCAAATATATATACCAAGATCATATCCGATCACTTTTAAGTTCAGGTCAGTTCCAAATTACTCTGGATTGAATCTTGGATTTTTCACACAAACTTTTAAATGTTTTAAGCAAAAGGCTTTATGTCTCACTAAAGGAGATCACATTTTTTTAACTTATAATCATATAGCATTACTTTGTAGTGGCACATTCCCGGTGTAACAAATGACTTTCTAATGAACAAACAAGTAACATTCAAAATTTAAAACTAAAAGACAAAGTTGGTAAGGATGGAAATGCTAGAAGTAATATAGATCTTCACATGCACCAATGAGGAGAAAATAAATAAATAATAAAGGTAGATAAACTTCTCATCTTTGACCCAAGATTTGTGCTGGATCTGAGACTTACCCAAATTTTGACCAAACAAAACATCGAGCGGGGTAAGTCCTGGGCTCAAACTCTTCACCCTAGGTCACAGCGTGTTGGAACCAAATCATATTAATTTCTACCTACGCGACACAGATTAGATACTAATTTTTTCCAGAAAAAGGAAACTTTTTGTTGCAATAGAACCAAAAGTGGTGTGGATCATTCAAGAGTCAAAGTTAGTTTGTTTATAAAAAAGCAGTTATTATAGAACATCTATCAATTGGACAAATACCTCCATAATGCTTGAGTGGATATCTCATATCTGAAACTAGCAAGTTACCTTGTCAAAACTCTAGGATCCAAAATTAGTTTGAGGAACATCTCAAAATTCAAGTTACGCATAATATAGCTAGTGAACATGTTTTCCATGACACAATATACAAATTTTGGATTTGAGTTATTGCAACCTGAAGGGACCTAGACGCCATTCCAGACCCACTCCCAGGATTCTAAAGCTGAAAAAACAGGCTGGATAAAATCTAACTCGACCTGTTTTTCAATTTGTATTTTCTTTCAATTATGGATATGCACATCATATTCAAATTAAAAAAATGAAATACTACTAAAATATCTGAACCGGAAAATTCAGATAACAGCACATAGATCTGACACAAGAATATCTGTGTACCAAAGACCCTATAAGACAAATCTCGTTTATATTATCTTTTGTGCATATGCATATAAGATTGATTCTTTTTAAAATATGTGTTACTTCACATTATTTATGTGGTGACTAGCAAAAATCATGTATTACATCATAATGGGTCTTTTTTTTTTGGGTGAAATCATGTTAAAAAATATTGGTTTTACCAATTTCTATCCGTATCTACAAGTTCTTGTACCTACTAATATATGTATCCACTAAAACAAAGTGCATAATATGATTATGGATATACCCCTATATGATTCATATCCGATCCATTTTTAGCCATATCTGGATCCTAACATGTAAATGTACAACTTATAGCATTAATAGATAACTTGAACCTATAAAGACATTAATGGGGGCATCACACCGACTCCTTTTCACACGCATCAACGCCGACATCGCCATGTCATAACGGCCTATCTTTGGTTCTAGTTTTGAGTCATGATTAGTTGTGGTTTTCTTTAGTTTTTAGATGACTGTTTAGTCCATGTGTCGTGGTTGCGTTGGGCTCTGTTTGAGTTCATTTGGGCTCCGCTTGAGTCAGTATTTGGAGTCTTAATTGAGTCTAGCTCGTTATATCTTACTTTAAACTTGTATGAGTTTTGAGCTTCTATTGTTTAGTCCCACATTGAGTATGATGAAAAATTGCTCTTTGTAGGAGTCTATTTAAAGAGACTCAATTCAATGAATAAAACAATGAATGATAGATTAAAAACTTTACTATAAGCATTAATTTTATCTCATTTTGATCAAGTCAACTGGTGGTGAAGCCAAAGAGCGGGTTGTGATCCGAGTTCATATCATCAATTTAAACTTTCAATTTTGATCCCACTTCAATTTTGGTATCAGAGATAAAATCCTGCTCTTTTCTTCCTCCACAAAATTTTTTCCTCCAACAAAAAAGCTCTAGCCTCCTCCACAAAACCCTAGATTCCTCTCTATTTCTCTCTTCTAAAAAAAATAAATAAAAAATAAAAAAATTGTTCCTCCTTCCTCCCGACACACCCCCCAAAAACCCTAATCAACTGCCGCATCATCCCAACATCAGCGAAATCCCGCCGAATTCGTCACATCACCACCACTCCATCACCGTCGTCGCTGCATCATCGCCGTTTCATCACTCCAACACCCTCGTCACTGAACTGCAACCTTCGTCGTTTTCGCCGCCCGATCATGAAATCACACAGATCTCAGCGCCGCCAGCTTCGTCTTCATTCCATCGACATCGCAGAACCAGATCTGCACCACCGACTAGCAGCAGTGTCACAGTCATCGCGATCTGATCTCGTCGTCGCAGCCATAGACCCAACACCACTAACACGTCGTCGTCAGAGCCCTACCGCCATTGTTCCACCGCACTAGATCCTCAACGACGTCTCCATGCCCTCCAGATCTTGTTGCCTTCGCCGCTGTGGGCTGCTCTTCCCCCGTTGTCGTAAGCTGCCTAGTGAAACCCTAATTATCGAGCAGAAAGGGAGAGAGCATAACGGGTTTAAGTGAACCCTTTTTAATTGGATATGATCTACTAATTAATAAGAAGACCCGACACAGACCGATCTGCCTCAACTCGCCCGGCCCGGTCCAACTGAGCCAGCTTGACTGAGTTAACTCAATGAGGCAGTTCAGCGAGACAAAACGGCTGAGTCAACTCTGGTTGAGCTATCTAAGCCAACTCAGTCCAGCAACAGGACTTTTTGAAGCCCATTTCAAACCCATTTCGCGCCAGGTTTGATCCATTCTTGAAGCAATTCATTTCCAGACCATATCACCACTGTCCAAGACGACCTGGTGGTTTCATCTCTTTGGTGCAGGTTTGTTTTAGGTATTTCTAAATTCATCAATTATGTTTTCTTTTCCAGCAGTATTAGACATTTGCCTACATACAATCAATTTATCTTTTGTACTATTCATTTGTTTGTTGTTCCACTAAAACTAGTGATAGTGTGAATCTGGTAGCCTTTATTTGCTATATTTTGGATATTAAATTAGAACTATTTTCGGAATCTAAGCACGCATTAATTTATCTTGATATCATTTTAGAACGACCAACATTACGTGATTATTTCTATTATTTGATCGTCTTTAATTAAATTCTTAGTGTCTGAGTGTTAAATAAGTTGTGGGATAATCTAGTGAGTGTTAGTGACTTGATCTACTTGCTGATTTCAAACATTCATGTGCATTCCACATTCAATTATTGTTAGGTGATAAGATTAGTTTTTATTCTTATTAGGTTGCATTTAGGTTTCATCTTAGTTGTTGATTTGCATCTTTGTTTTCGAATTTTGCATTTAGGAAACGCATGTTGCGTGTCCACCTGTAATAAAACACAATACCACCCTCGAGAATCAATTTCTGAAATAGATCCCAACATTGCCATATCACGAAACTCCTGAAAGACATCCGCCCGATTGGGCAATCTCGAACACGAATTGAAAAGCAATAGGGAACGTAAGACTGCCGAGAATGTTAGTGAGATGGACCTCATCCTGAAAATTACATGTCTATGAATAATATTCAGACCGATCATGATGAAATGAACTTAAAGAACATTAACTAGAGATACCAACTTTTAATGGTTAGTGGATCCCCAAGTTTTCATTGATTGTACATCAGACATGGATCACTATTTTAATTAGTATGATATGTCCGACGAGAAAAGAGTCCATTTACCAAGATGAAATTGGTTGTTCAAGCTAGACAATATTGGACTAATGTTGAGAAGCTGATGAAACTCAGAAACCAACAGCCCATTCAGATTTGGGATGAGATGAAAATGAAACTCCAAGAGAAATATTTGCCTCTGTCATACAAATAGCGCTTACTTGATCAATGACAACGCTTAACTCAAGGCAATCGACCAGTGTTAAGAGTATATCAACCAGTTTGATGAATTTCTAAATAGGGGTGGTGAGAATGAGTCTGATTCTGTAGTCTTGCGAAGATTTCATTTAGGACTTAGGGAAGCGTTTAGACGAGACCTATTTGTGAGAGATATATCTACATTAGAGCAGGTATATCGCTTGTCCGAGATATAGATCGTCCCCAAGTTCTTTCACTAGATGCACAAACTATATGGATAACACTAACAAGACTACTATTGTTAAATCCCAACCTAATTGGCCCAAATTTTAGTCTTGTTTGAGTCTAGTAGCTCCACTCCAAGGCATGATGGCAAAAGCAAGAAATCCAATGAGTCACCTAGGACCATTCAGCAGGCTTGATGCTTTAAATGCCAAGAGTTTGGTCATATTTATGCACAATGTCCGAGAAAGATTAGAACTTTGATTATTGAAGCTCAACGGACAATGATCAGGATAATTTAGAAGAGATTGTCGATGGCCCTGAAGGAGATACTTGAGAAGATGAGTTTGATGATGATCGGGTCACCCATCGTATTAGTGTAGTGAGGTGCACCTTAACTCAACCTAAGAAAAGTGATGACTGGAGAAAATCTTCAATTTTTCATTCTCACTAAAATCGGTGGTAAGAATTGTCAAGTTATAATTGATATTGGGAGTTGCGTCAACGCCGTCGCCTCAGGCATGGTGACTAAAATTTAGGGGTGGCAATTGGGTCAGGTCGGGTCAACCCGACCAGATTACTGCTCGACCCGTATAATAATCGGGTCGGGTCGACCCGACACGATTATTATATGGGTCAAAATCAGACCCAGACTTAGTCGAGTCGACCTGACTTAACCCGTTTGACCCAATTATTAAACCTTAAATACAATTTCTTTACACTATATTACCAAATTGTTGGGTGGTATAGTTGGTCATCACAGTAAACTCACACACTAGAGGTCACGGGTTCGAAACTGGGCTCACGCATATTTTTTGACACTTTAATTTAGGCAAATGGGAGGAGGCGGGGGCGGCATAGGAGGAGATCGAGGGGAGGAGGCTGAGGAGAGAGGATAATCGGGTCTGGCGGATTCGGGTCGAACCGACCCATTTAATAATCGGGTCAGATGGGTCGACCCGATTACGACCCAAACCCAATTAACCCAAACACATACCCGGTAACTCTGGGTCGGGTCTGGCGGGTCACAACCCGTCTTCCACCCCTACTAAAATTGGACTAAAGAGTGTTCCCCACACTCAACCATATACGGTATCTTAGGTGAGCTCTGCGTCCATTGATGTGAAAGAAAAGTATCTTGTTTCGAATCAATTTGTCACGTATTCGGACAAGATTTGGTATGATGTAGTCACCATGGATGTAGGCCATATCATTTTGCGTCGACCTTGACTATATGACTTGGACATCACAATCTATGGACGTCCAAACTCCTGTTCGTTTGTCCATGATGAAAAGAAGGTTAAGCTAGCTCCACTGCGATCTACCCCTTCGCCTGAAGCTAAGCAAACTGATGCCTTAAGCAGCAAGAAGGCTTTAAATCTGATCATGCTGAAGACTATTCACAAAAAATTGCTAAAGGGTCTACAATTGGCGTCCTTATTGCTAGGGAAGTTATTGATGACTCTCAAGAGCAAATTCACCTACAACAGTCCCAATATTAAAAAAATTATTGATGTCTTTCTAGAGAAACTCCCAGATAACCTACATCGGATGCGTGATATCCAACACGTTATAGATTTTGTACCGGGGTCACTCTCCCCAACTTGCCTCATTACAGAATGAATTCCGCCGAGCATGCCGAAATCAAGAGGCAAGTTGGTGAACTATTGAATAAAGAGTTCATTTAAGAAAGTCTGAGTTTATGCGTTGTGCTTGCATTATTAACCCCTAAGATAGACAATTCTTGGAGGATATGCGTTGACAGTCGCACCATCAACAAAATTACCGTTAAATATCCCATTCTCAGACTGGATGACATGTTGGACATGATGTTTGGAGCCATCATCTTCTCGAAGATCGAGTTGAAGAGTGGTTACCATTAAATTCGGATTCGTCCAAGGGATGAGTGGAGGACCGCTTTTAGGACTAAAGACGGTCTATATGAGTGGATGGTCATGCATTTTGGACAAATACTCTCAGCACTTTCATGCGTGATGACTCAGGAATTACGACCGTTTATGGGTAAATTCTTGATCGTGTAATTTGATGACATCTTGATTTACAGTAAAACGCTAGAGCACCATATAAATCATCTTAGTCAAGTCTGTCGCCCTTGAGAAAGGAGAAATTATATGCAAACCCAAAGAAGTGTGTCTTCATGACTGATCAAGTTATACTCTTAAAATTTATTGTATCTTTTCAGGGGCTTCTGCGGATCTTCAGAAAATTCAGTTGATTGTAAAATGACCCAGCCCCGAAATATTCGAGATATAAGAAGTTTTTATGGGACGATCATAAAGGGGTTCAACACTATCATGGCCCCAATTATGAATTGACTGAAGAAAGATGAATTGCAGTGACCCGCAGCCGCTGCCAAGACGTTTAAAGAAATTAAGCAAATGATGACTGAAGCACTTGTCATGGGACTTCCTAATTTTTCCAAGATGTTCGAGGTCATGTGTGATGCCTCAAGCATTGGCATAAGCGTAATATTAAGCCAGGAAAAGCACCCACGCCTTCTTAAGTGAAAATCTTAGAGATGCTAAACTGAATTACTCTATCTACGACAAATAATTCTATGTGGTTATGTAATCTTTGCGCAATTGATGACATTATATTTTTGCCGCAAGAATTTATCCTTTATTCGGACCACGAGGCCCTCCACTACCTTAATTCTCAAAAGAAGTTCAGTGTTAGGCATGATCGATGAATTGAATTCTTATAAGATTACACTTATACCCTTAAGCGCATGTTTGGAGTTGAGAACAAGGTAGTTGATGTGCTCAGTCGTCGAGTTTGTCTTCTTAAACAATTGAACACTTAGGTATGGGCTTTGAGAGAATCAAATAAGAGCATGGGTCGTGTCCCGATTTTGGAGATATTGTTCTTGTGTTAAAAGAAAGAGTGACTCCTGAGATAGATAGCTTCCTACTTCAGGATGGCTATTTATTTCGATTTCGTAAGTTATATATTCCCTGTACTTCCTTGAGAGATTACCTTATTTGAGAATCGCATGTTGAAGGTCTTGCTTGGCACTTTGGTTGAGGAAAGACCATAGATTGTAGAGAGTTTATTTTATCGGCCAAGCCTTAAGAAAGACGTAAGACTAATAGGCAATGTCGCATCTGTAAATTGGCTAAGCAATGAAAATAGAATACTGGCTTATATATGCCTCTACCTATGCCAGATCGTCCCTGGCAGGACGTGAGCATGGGTTAAATACTTTTCTAAGACTATCAGGAAGCATGATTTCGTATTTACTGATGTGGACCGTTTCTCAAAGATGGTCCATTTCTTCCCATGCAGCAAAATATCTAATGCTTTCAAAATTGCTCAAATTTACTTTGACGGAGTGATTAAGTTGTATGGGTTGCCCGAAATCATTGTGTTAGTGGGGTCGTGAAATTCATGAGCTACTTTTGGAAGACCCTATAACATAAGATGTGAACTAAACTCAAATTTTCTACTACTTTTTATTCCTAAACCGACGGTTAAACCGAGATGGTTAATAGGAGTCTAGAAAATCTTTTACGATACTTGGTGGCGAAATTTAAAGAATTGGGATCTAATTTTACCCACTGCATAGTTCGTATGTAATAATTCAGTGAATAGGTCAATGGCATATGTCCATTTGAGGTTGTACATGGTTACAAACCTAGAAAGCATATAAACCTTATACCTATGATGCAGCATCCTAGAGTCTCTGAGTCTGCATCTGCAATCGCGTCGCATGTTCATGATTTGCATAAAGAAATTAGTAGGAAAATTCAGGAAAATAATGTCCATTATAACACCCATGCCAGGGTTCGAAGAATCGGCTAAGTCAGAGATGACTTGACCGAGTCGTCTTCGACTCGGCAGGCACCGCGACGAGACACAGCCTAGGTCCCAATTTTTTAGGTCTCGGGGCCGAATTGAGATCAAGTCGCCCCGAGTCAAGACCTGAAAAGTTTAAAAGTAAAAAAAAGAACCTAAAAAATTTCGTAGCAACTTCGACCTAGGGCATCGCCGACGTGGTTCGCTTTGCCGCCAGACTCTGCCACCTATGAGGTAACTCCCTCCCTCCCCCTCCGAGCCCTCCGATCTCTCTCTCTCCACTCTCTTCCTCTGATTTCACAGCAGCTTCGTCGCCCGCCGTCGTCGCTCGCCTCCAGAAAGAGAGAAAAGAGAGAGGGTTAGATGAAGAGAGACAGAGAGCGGGTGAGATTGAAAGAGAGAGAGAGAGTGAGCAGGTGAGAGAAAGAGACAGTGAGACAGAGAGAGTGACTGAGACAGAGGAAGAAAGAGAGACTTACAGAGGCAAAGACCGAATCTCACCCACTCTCTTTATGTTTAGTGTGCAAGGTGATATGTTCTGGGCATGTGATACATAAATATTGATGTATATATTGTTTTAAGATTTGCCGTGATTTTTTATAAAAAAATTGAGCTTTCTATGTAGCATTTTGCGTGTATCGCCTGAGACTAATCTGCAACGTTGTGATCGATGCGTCTCAGTGCCCGCCGAGTCGACGGTCGAGACCGTGACTTTGAACCATAACCCATGATGATTTGCATCGAAGGCATCTTGAATTTAATGAGGGTGATTATGTAATGATCTGGATCTGACTGGAGCGGTTCCCAATAAAAACTGTTAAGAAATTGACTGTCTGTAGTGTTTGCCCTTATAAAATTCTCAAGAAAATTAATCCAAATGCCTAAATAATTGATTTACCTTCAGATTTTGAGATTAGTTTGACATTTAATATATCAAACTTAGCAACTTATAAAGGTCCTCTTTTTAACTCTGATAATCCACTAGCAGATCTTGATGAGTTTATCATGAACCTTTTTACTATTATTCCATTTGCAGTAGAGCAGATTGATAGTATAAGGGATGATCAGATCATCTCCACCCGAGATAGTGGTTGTAGACGATATCTAGTACGCTAAAAAATTGCCCAGAATCTAATGACACATGGATTACTCGAGAGGACTTGCAGCCGTTGGCTCTGAATTTATTGGAGTACTATGAGAGCCATCATGAGCCATACTTGAAGGGTCAAGTTTTTTCACCCTAAGAGCTTAATGGGGACATCACACTGATCCTTTTTGCATGTATCAACATCGCCGCCGCCATGTCACTACAACCTCTTTAGTTCTAGTTTTGAGTCATGTTAATTGTGGTTTTCTTTAGTTTTTGATGATTGTTTAGTCCATATGTCGTAGTTGTCATTAGTTTTCATTTGAGTTCATTTGAACTCCATTTGAGTCAGCATTTGAAGTCTTGATTGAGTCTAATTAGTCATGTCTTATTTTAGATTTGTATGAGTTTTGAGTTTCTATTGTTTAGTCTCGCATCGAGTATGATGTGAAACTTCTCTTTGTAGGATTTAATTAAAGAGACGCAAATCAATGAATAAAGTAATGAATATTGATTAAAAATTTTGCTACTGGTATTGATTTGATCTCAGTTAGATTAAGTCAACTGGTAGTGAAGCTAAGGACCGGGTTGTGATCCGAGTTCATATCTTCAATCTAAACTTTCAGTTTTGATCCCACATCAGACACCTTACTGGAACCTATTAATTTACCCAGTACGGAACATACAAATAAATATACCTAGACTCACTTTACTGGTTGTTGAGAATTCGAGTTTCCAAACAAATTGATATTGGAGATCCATAACTTCCTCTCTATCCCATATCATTCATAATTTTTGAGATTATCAATATTTGAAAATCCATTAACAATATACCCTATACCTTCCTAATTCTCAAGTGCATTGGTATTGTGGATTTCCTAATTTCCTCCTAATATTATATAAATACTGACATCAAAATAAATTTCATTTATGAGATCTACTTTTATTGTTTAAAGTCTTTGATCTTTTTTGGATTGTGCATGTTGAGGTTGATATACTTTTAATGTTTCCATCCTATTTCAAGAGTATTTCTGCATAGGTCGGTTAGACATCTATGCCTTTTAGTTCTAATAAAATTTCTTGTTTGTTCATTTATAATTATTTGTCATATTGAGAATGTACCAATCTAAAGTATTACTATCACTTTAAATTGAAATAGTTATAGTGCTTTAATAAGCCTATTTAGCATAAATCATTTAAAACATGGGTAAAACCCCAAAATCTGAAATAACCCAATCTATTAGTGATTTGAACCCGGGATGCTTGGGTGAGATTTTAGCATACATATTTGACACCCAACCTATTGACCCATTGTGCCTAACAAATATGGCCTCAACTCGAATCTTGAGAGGTTGGGGTCTAGTTACAAGCCTTGGTCCCCTATTAAGTTCGGATACATAACCGAATCTAGATGGACTCATACTTGACCTAGCCTAATTGCAGTACTAAAGTTGATCGCACAAGAACACTTAGATTGCAGTACTAAAGTTGTTCGCACAACAGACTTAAACAAAAACATATCCCCAAGTCCAACATGCATGTGATCCACCTAAAAAAAAAATTACTACCATACTGATCCACTTGGGTGTCAAGAGAAGCGAGAAAGGTACTGACAATGAATTACCACTTATGAGGAAAATACCTAGTTCACAAAAAGGGAGAAATAGCTGATCAAAATGACTAAATTCATAACATCGTAATTTTGCTAAGGAAATGAAATGGGTTTCAATTAAGTGAGTTCCTCAACAAGAATACCAAAAACCCAATTCGAATTTCGCCACAGATTTTAAGAATCAGATCGCAGAATGTGAAATTAAGGTAATTGAAAATGGGTTACCTCCTCAACTTGGCGTAAGCTTCAGCCCTCCTCTGTTGGATCCCGAGAAATCTCCGAAGGAGATCGACGATTTCGGCGGAGTTGGGGCTTCCATCGACGTTTATAGCCTCTACTCTCCTCGCTAGATCATCGTCTCCCTCGCAAATTTCCATTCTCTCTCTCTCTCTCTCTCTCTCTCTGTGTGTGTGGCCCCTTCTAGTGTAGATAGTTGAGGATCCACACACGGTAACAGGGTTCCCTTCGAAAGATCAATCTCCCATAACGCAACCGGCCGCGGCGACCGACTGCTTTTTCCTTTTCCCAGTGTTTTCCACGCATGGGTCCCACAGCTTCACATAGGGTCTCCGGACGGGTGTTTTTGATTTGAGATTCTTGAATCCATACAAATTTTACCAGTTATTCCTCGTTTGGCAATAGTTTTCGAAACTGGAGTTACATCTAAAAAATTAAAATGAAACTGGGGTTTGTAACCTTATAAACAGCGGTATAAATGGGTCGGGTTTGGGTCGAATCTTGTCATATCCGAACCCGAACCCGATACGAAATTCGGGTTCGGACTCAGGCTCAGTCAGAATCTCTTCTTTTTTATTGGGCTCGGGTGAAACTGGGGTTTGTAACCTTACAAATGGGGGTGTAAATGGGTCGGGTTTGGGTCGGATTCGTGCCATATCCGAACCCGAACCCGATAAGAAATTTGGGTTCGGACTTGGGTTCGGTCGAAATCTCTTCTTTCTTATTGGGTTCAGATCGGATTCAGATTTTAAATAAGTGCATTAAAGTTTTAATGAGAGTTATTTTTTAAAGTGTATTTCAATTTTATTAGATTGAAAATGAAAACTTATATACTTTGTTTTTATAATAATATTATCAAGTTCTAATTTTTATAATTTTATTAATTTAAATATAATGAAATATATGATGAAAAGTATCATTTTATAACATTTACTCTCTTTTCGGGTTTGTTATTGGGTTTCGGGTTTGAAATAGTCATATCCAAATCTGACCCGATAAGAAATTTCGGATCTAATTTTTAGATCCGAAACTGACCCATTTGTAAAAGATTGGATCGGGTTATCAGATTTTCGAGTACTATTTATAGTCCTACTTACAAACCACATTTTTGTAAACTTTTGAAACCAGGCGTTTTAATTACTCCAATTTAATAATAAGGGCCTTCAAACCCCAAATTTATTTTGGCTCACAGACGGGACACAGTTTTAGTAACTCTATTTTGGACCTGAAACTTTGCCTGAGGTGTGAGAAACTTAACCTTGTTGTCAAAGAAGATAGAATTGAACTGTTTAATTAGATTTTACTAGGATTCAGATTTAGACTACATTATTTGAGATAGAATTAGTACAATCCGTACTGTAAAAAGGACAATTTTGTAGAATTTCTAACTATGATTATTTGCATATATATTAAATTCTAACTTAGAATGAACTAACTAATTTTTAATAAAATAATATTAATATTTCCTGCTGAACACTAAAGTACTTATTGTTAGTTATTAGTAATTATTATTTAATTTATTATTAACAATAATTGAATAATAACTAGTTAGTTAGTAATTAAATTTTATAGTTTAAATAATATTCTATAAACAAGATACATTACATATTTTTCAAAGTTAATCAATATTTATATAATAACATAAAAATTATAAAATAGTTCATAATAAGAAAGATTTCATTTCAACCACCTAAGTCAAACCGTAATTAGGAAAATACTAACTCGCATAATTTTATTCGCTTCGGTTACCTCTTTTTTTAATTAAGGGTATGCGTTCACGTGTCAAGGGCTGAAGCGTTCATCAACGGCTAAAGACTAAAATGCCCTTATGTAATTGCTTCAAAAAAATGGACCGCTTCAAAAATGACATATTTCTGAGAACTGTGATTATGATCGTAGTCCTCACAAAAATGATCGCAATATAGAGGATTATGACTATGGTTGCAGTTCTTACAAACTGTCTTATTTCTGAGAATTGTGACTATTATCGTAGTCCTCACAAAATGATCGCAGCCTTATTTCTGAGGACTGCGATCATGATCGCATTTCTCTAAAAATGCACTATTATGAGGACCACGACCATGATCGCAATCATCACAAAAATATCATTTTTTTGAGTCTTTATAAAATTGCGATCATAATCGTAGTTCACTTTACGATTGCGACTATGATCGCAGTATTCACAAAAATGTCATATATTTGAGTCTTTATAAGGACTGCGACAATCAGGTCGCAGTCCTCACAAAATGTCGCACTCTTCACAAAAATATTCTATTTTTTAGTTCTTGTGAGGATTATCCTCACAAAATATCCTATTTCTGAGTCAATCCGCACAGAGGACTGCGATCATGAGTCACAATTCTCATATCAACGTCGCCATCATCAGCAGACCCCTATCTACTAACATCGAATGATCTCTGATGCTTTCAAGATCTAAATACAAACAAAACTCATTGCGAGCACGAACAAACGAGATTTACAAAGGTCGATTCCAAAAAAAATTCCAAGGGTCCGCCCTCGACCACGGAAGGGAACTTCCCCCCTTCCAACCCACACGACGACTTGACCGTGCAGGTGGATTCGCGAATAACTCTGCGTCGGAGTCAAGGTTGAGGGGAGAGCGGCGTCGGGGGTGACGAGGAAAGGTAAAAAAGGAAATAAAAATATATAAAGAAGTGATGGTTGGGAGAAATCAGTTTATGCTAACGTGGATGAAGTTGTACCGAACAAAATTATGAAACAGAGTTTTTTTTTTCTAATTAGTTGATAACTCGTGTTTCATGTAATACTGAAATGATGATGAATGTTGAGCCCCCTTCTAACCAGTAGCGGTTAGTTGAAAACTCGTGCACGTCACTGTTACCACCTCCTAGAGCCCCTGTTACTCAGCCTCAATCAGTGGCGGAGCTGGGATTTCAAAATGCATGAAATAAATGATCGAGTGTGTTGTTGGCAACACCCCCGCTGCAGTTTTACTTTCACCTCCACAAACTCGGACATCAACCATCTAAACACCCTTGCCCCCGAATTTTGAGCGCAGCCATCACATGAGAGCCCCCCCCCCCCCCCCCCCCCCCCGGCTGCCAATAGCTTTGCAACTCAAGCTCGGCATTCTCTCGAGCATCTGCCGGGCGCTTTAACTTACCTCCAAACACCAATGCGTGGCACGCTTTCCAACTGCGCGACAATACACACACTGTAAAAGATCTCTTCTATGGGTCTGTTAACTGGCCGCAATTTGTAGTTGTAATTAGTAAAGTCTTTCACAGTTATAAATGAGTTACATGCATGTAAGTTTTACGGTATGGTAATATAAAGTTGTAAAGTGGGAAAGTGTATTGTATTTTACGGTGTTTGGTTGTCGTAATGTATAAGTCGTAAGTGAAAAAGTTGAACACAAAATTAACTATTTGGTGATTTTAAAAATTTTAATACTGCAAATAAATATTAAAAATGTTAAATATTAGAAAAATTAATATTAATATAAAAAATAATATAAATTTGTATGACCAAAAAATTAACTGTAACTGGACTGTAAGTGAGTGGTAACTGGGTTGCAAGTGAGTGTTAGTTGAGTTACGTAAGTCTTTTGCGTATTACGATCCAAACAAACGCCGTAGTTGTAATTGAGTTGTTAGTCATTTACGAATTACGGACTTTTAAGTCTTTTACGGCGAAAGAAACGGCCCTATGTTGTTAAGTCCTCATTTTCCAGCTTCTTACCGCACAATAACTCCCATGGAGATGAAGAATTGATCACAGCGATCATGTCAACGCCTGATACACCTAGATACTCAGCCCACACGTGGGGGCAAGAGTGTGACTTTTTTGGGAGTTGGATTTGTTCAGATGCACGTACTTGCCTTAAAAAATAGGAATTTTAAAGTTCAATATAAGTCTCGCCCTTAATAATCAATAACGCTATATTTTAAAATCTAAATCTCAGTCTTAAATCAGTAACACTAAATTAAATTCAAATCTCGGTCTTAAATTAATAACATCAAATTTGAAAATTTTAGAATTATTCGAGTCAAACTTGAAAATTCTATATGGAGAACACCCTCTCGGAGAGGGGGGAGAGTTTCGGTGGGGCCCGCAAAGCTGTAGAACTTGCAGACATGTTCTAATCTTTTTTCTTTTAGGACAAAGAAATGCATTCCATTCTTGCATAGCGGGGCCAGCTCTCATTATGCAGCATGCTACAATATAGCAATTTTAAAGTTTGCCACCCCACAAATTACAAATATAATGAAAAGAATGCTAGAAAGTATTAATTAATTAGAAAACCTACCAAAAGAAATTTAGAAAAGTAAATAAAAATATTAAAAATTCCATCAAATTAAAACCTCAGGATAATTTGATGGGGCATTTCGCTAACCCCTATGTCAAATCGTACTTAGAAAAAAAACTCAGCATCATAATTTTGTTCACTTCAGCCACCTCTTTTTTTTAAAGTAAGGATGTGCGACTGCGTGTCAAGCGCTTATTATGGTGAAAAAACAAAAACGCCCTTGTAATCACTTCAAAAAAAAAAAAAGCAGACCTATATTTTTGAGGACTCTATCTATGATTGTTGTTCTCACAAAATGATCACAGTATAGAAAATTGAGCCTATGATCACGGTCCTCATAAAAATGTCTTATTTTTTAGGATTGCGATTATGATCGCAAGTCGCGGTCCTCACAAAATGATTGCAGCCCTATTTCTGGGGATTACGATCATGATCATGGACAACTAAGATAAGGTAAGATAAGGATATGCAGAATGATGTCATCCGCGTCTTGTCAACCGCACCTTGCAGATTGATGGCTTGATCTGGTGCCGGAGGGCCAAGGCTTACCATGCGCCTTGCAGCGCTAAACCAAACGATTGAGAACCATCGACAACTAAGACAAAGAGCAAGGAGGAGAACGGTTCCCCCGATGAAGTCCTTTACGACATTTAATCTCCTTACCCGGAGTGCCATTAACGAGAACACTCAGCTTGCTTGAGACAATCGCATTTCAGCTGAGCATAAGCCTTTTCGAATCCAACTTTAAGCATGCCGACTGGATGAGCCGTTCCGGTATAAATCGTAGTGATCATCAATAAGACTTCTAATGTCCCCCGAAGTTGGCCCGCCGATCAGGTCCTAAGTTTGCTCCCCAGAGGTTACCAATTTGAATCTGTTCGGATGAATATTTGTGATAGATGTGTGTAGGCTTGAGAGGAACCTCCAGCTTGTTCTAAAAAAATAAGAGCTCTAATGATCGTTCCATGCGAGG
The DNA here is from genome assembly GCA_038442645.1 of Agave tequilana. Classification (NCBI taxonomy): domain Eukaryota; kingdom Viridiplantae; phylum Streptophyta; class Magnoliopsida; order Asparagales; family Asparagaceae; genus Agave; species Agave tequilana. The sequence continues at coordinate 37,222 of JAVJIF010026571.1, forward strand.
GCTGGAAACGGTCGAAATAACATAGGTATTGTTTATTTTGCCTCCTCCGTTATATCTCGCTTTCTTTGGCTACTTACATGCAGACCTTTGTCTGATTATAAATTGCATCATAATGCATGTAGGATTCAACCTCTACACCCTTTTTAGGAGTATAAGCTTTTCCCACTAAGGTAAAGTGACAGTTATAACTAGTTCTTTAAAATCAAAACATTGTCATTAACTCTATAGCTAACTATTTCATTCAAAAAGGGGGGAAAAAACTTCGTTTAAATTATAATGTTTATCACTTAACAAGGAACATGTCATTGCTATACTTAATCACTAAATGTGCAACAAGTTCATGTTTATGTCTCAGATCAAATTATGCATTGAAAAGAAAGAAAAAAAAAATAGCCTTCAGCTTGTTCTAAGGCTCAATCTGTCAAAGGGATTTTCTCCCAGAGAAATGCTAGCTGTACTTGGTGCTCAAGAAACATACATTTGAGAATTCGTAGCAGTTGTGCCTGTGTGAACCTCTCAAGCACAAAGGAGTACGAATAGGTTGTAAGAGAATAAGCATGACTATTCTTCAGCTAACTGTTAGCATATCTGAAAATCTGCATATTTGCAGAATTTACATAGCTAGTTCGAAAATGTCACTGTTTTCCCTCAGTGTTGAAGAAATAACAGACTGTTCCCTCAAGAATGAACTGAAATATCTGTCAACTGAGCCAAGAATGAACTAACTGATGAGGTTACAATCTCCCATTCTCATCCTTAGTCGTACATTATCAATCACCTATATTTCAAACCATAATCCTTTGATAATTGGGTTTCTGCAGCGCTATCGCCTCACAATGTCAGACGGCTTCCCTTCCGCCATTGGTCCCCTCTGCAGTGGGCAAAAGCCACCTATTAACACGCGCATGAGCCATTGCTACCTGCACATTAATCACACAGTAAGAAGTCCTAGACTGAGTTCTTCCAGCAAAGATGTGCACATTAGTTTGGGAAGTTACCTGTTTATTCCAATCTGTTCTCCATGTGATGAGAATAAGAACAATAGTCTGAACTGTTGTCCCGACGATCATCCCTATCCAGATCCCCTACAAGAGAAATTGCAGAAAAAATTATAGTTTTTGCTACATTAACTCCATATTAGCTCCTTATTGTTCTCTGAAACAAACTGATGTAAATTCTTCTGTCATTCGTCGTTTAATATTATGAATCGGATAAGATCAGGACTGATTCATCTTACCTTGACTTGATAGCCAATCAAATATCCAAGCAACACGCCAAGAGGGACGCCGATCAAGTAATAAGATGTCACATTTACATAGGCTACCACGTTTTGCCACCCTGCGCCGACAGCAACCCCTGCTCATCAAAGGAACACAAGAAATAAATCAAATCTGTTAATTTCAGGAACAAACATTGTAATCAAACTGGATTAAGTTGTCAGTTAATTCACCGGAGAGCACTGGTTGAACACTGTTTAGCAGTATGGAGAATGCCAGAAGAGGAGAAAGGTCTGCAACCGCTGCGGCTACTTCTGAACTCTCTGTGAATACATAGGCGAGACCTCTACGGAACACAAGGAAGAGAACAAAGAAAACAATTCCAATGGATAATGATTCAGTCACCACCACCATGATTGAAAATCTTACAGCTTTTGCACTCCCTGCTCCGAGCTCATTTGCCACACGAACGCTGAAATTTTAGTGAAAAGATCCACAACATTACCATATCTAACTGTCTCAAAATTTATTGAAATGAAGTTGCACAAATTCAACATATTGGACTTTTTGCCTGTCAATGTAAATGCCAGAATTTAGTCTTATTAATATTTCCAACTTAATATATAGCTTTCCTTCCATTAGTCAATATAGAAATGAAAAAAGAAAAAAAAAGGAAAATATTAAAGACAATACTATACCCTGCGGCTGCCAAGAAACCAAGAGATATCATCATTTCCCATCCATTGATGTTGATGCTGCAACATCAGTTAGGCAAGTGCATTAAAATTACTATGATATCAGTTAAGAGAACGAATTTAAGAAAATTATATATTTGCATACCAGATAGAAAGAGCATCAATCGCGATTTCTGCATTTTTCATGTGTCCAGTTAACAAAATCAATACAGTATTGTACCAAAGCTCCAAACTGCATAAACACAAGCATAGGTGTCCAGTTTCAATACATTGTTCGTATTATACACAGGTTATACTGATAATTACACATGCATATGAATATTATCACCTAGCAATCTAATTATCTGTTCTAAACTTTCCAATGAACTTAAAAATAGAGATACATTATAAGTGGAACAAGAAGGGTTGGGCTCTTACCACACCATTGCGCCAGAAGACAAAGACAGCTTGATTACAGGCCACAAATCTTGGAAAGCACTCGTCGAGAAGCCCTGCCAGGTATCAGGACAGCCTCCACAGATCAAGAAAGCAAACTGGCCGAAGATGGAATCCACATTGCTATGACCATCGACCCCATCGCACCCGCTACTCCCAATGAGAGCTTGGTCACCAGTAACCAAGAGAAAGAATGTGGAGTACGAGCGCGAGTGATACTAGATATGTGACAACGATGTTCCTGCTCTGCGCCTGAAGGTACATCTGAAAGGTGTAGGAGAAGGCTAACGCGCAGATGATGGGGATGAACCAGAGGGAGAAGGTGCCTGCCATGGAGGCGACCGACTCCTCTTGCCCGAGGAGGCGGAGGATAGGGGTCGCGAATATGAAGAGAGGAAGAAGAAGGATGGTGCAAGAGAGCACGACGATCCATGATCTCTGTAGGTAGATGCCTAGCATGTGGGATTGTTTCGCACCGAATGCTTGCCCACATAGAGTTTCCAGAGCGCTTGCCATGCCCAACTGAAGTCAGTAGAGAAAGAGATTCAACTGGGGACAGAATATCAAAGAAATCAAATGTTCATAGTGAAGGATTTTCTTAGCAAATAACTCTGATTGAAGTTCAAGTTGGTTGCACTGTAATTATTGACAGATTGGTTTAATTAAGTTCTTCATCAACATTGAATGTTTCATGTGGTTATAAAAGATCTATACTTTCATTAGAAGCAGAAAATGAACATTAACAAGTAGGAGTAATATTTGTTGTGAATATAAATCCTCTACTTTTTTTTTGAGAATCAATCAAATTAGTAATAAATTAAATGAGTAGCACATGGACGAATAGAGTCCTTTTTTTTCTGAGAATCAATCATATAGGTGACTCACTTCTCCACTTCCTTATAACCAAACAAGCCAGCTGAAGTTGTCAGAAAGGATCTTTGTCTCTTCTCTCATGTCTTCAAATATGGCTGGCATATTTTCTATTAGAAAAAAAGAAAGTGACAGACTGCTCCAAAGGCAAAAGCAAGCCATCTGTGATTGGTAGGAAAGAGAAACCAGTCCACCTTCAGTTGCATCAATCCCAAAGCTACATCTCTAGGAAAAAAGACACATCCACTCTAGACAAAACATCGCCAAAGTGCATGCCTTCACGATGAAAAGATCTGGACTGTGGACAGTAGACAAATAATGTGACATATGAGCCTAGGTCATGGTTCTTGTCTACTTTTTTTTTTTTTTCACTCCATATTTTGTCTGCTCACAAGCAGTAAAACATGTGGACAATGAATTCTACACTAGGGGTGGAGCCAGCCATACAACTAATTCATTCATTCAACAAAAAGGAAAATGGGAAAAAAAGAAATAAAAATGGCATTTTGACCCATTTGCAGAAGTTATATAGTCACTGTGAGAAAAATTACATAAACAATCTTCTCAAGAGAAGAGAGAGATATATGATAGTTTTAAGTTTTTAACATGTAACAAGCGTTGGCAGGTTGCTATTAACCACTAACATCATTCATTTAAAAAAAATAAAATAAAAACTCTGAGTAATAAAACATGTTCAAAAATGAATTACAACTTTTTTACATATTAATTCGAAATCACGAGCTTTTCTATGTTCTTCTAACTAATGGTTATATTGACCAATGTCCTAAATAAATTTGATTGTTGAATAAGCATTATCCACCCGATAAGATTTCCTAATAAGTGCAAATACAAAGTTTCAATATTTTTTACCCACAAATGCTTTGGTCAGGGCAGGCACAAAAGAGCGTTGAGATCATAACAGTAATAAAATTATCGGATAATTTGGAGAAGAAAAAATTTCAGTATACATATTCATAAAGCAATTACATCAATATATATAAATACAAGAGAGAGTAGATAGATAAGAAAACTAGTAGTAGGATAAGATAAAATAAAGGTATATAAAGATAATGGTATCTAACAATAAGATAAAGATATCTAAAGATAAGAGTATTTAACAGCCTCCCTCAAATTCATGATTGATCAAATATCGAGAGTTTGAACAAAATCTCCCGAAACTTATAAGAGGCTTTTGATGAGCTGGTTGATGAAACAGATTGCGATCGAGGGTGGCGTGACGAGATCCAAATATCCGAGAGGACAGCGAACTCCATAGGGCGAGATCCAAAAGGATCAGGGGAGAAGGCGAGATCCAGATGGATCAAGCAGAAGGAGGTTTTTGTGAGCTTCTCGAACTCGACTGGCGGTGTGCTGGAGGGAGGTCGATCATCTGAGTGTGAAAAAAGCCTAATAGGGCTAAAATAGAGCCCAAAAAAGTTAAATTGATGAGAAAGTCTAAGATGGCTAAAATAGAGCCCAAGAGGGTTAAATTGATGAGAACGCCCAAAAGAGCTAAAATAGGACCGAAGAGGACTCAGATCAGATTCTACAACATTGGAGGAACATGAGTGATGGTAGAGCCAACATCGATGAAGCAAGAGGATCAAGAACAACTCGGTCTTAGAGGAGGATGCACGAGGAAGTGAAGAGAAAGGCGCAAAAGCTTTTTTATTCAGATAAGAACGATCTTTTACGTAATTTTCATTTCATGTAACACTTTTGGTTCAAGCTCATGCTTTCGACAAATCAGAATATATTAGACTTTGCATTCACAAAAATGGTTTACATGTACATAAGTAGCATCATCCATTAGTGCTCACAGTCTGAACTAAATCTAGGTGTTCAAAACTACAGAGCCGCAAATTCCAGGTGATGATTCTGATACGACGGCATGCAGGATGTAGTATAAAACTTTGCAAGTGATGTTACATTACTTGGCCATAGTGTGTCCCAGATCGAAGAAAAGGATCGAGGAAAAGAAACACTAAAGAGGTACCTGGATGCTGATGGCGAAGCGCAGGAGAACCGTGGAGACAATGGCGTAGGCAGCAAACTCGGTAGACCCAACATGGCCAATGAAGGCCTGAGTGATGATGGACACACCAAAGGTCGAAAACCTCGAGAATATAGCAGGCCCTGCCACCACCCACAGCTTCTTGTTCTCCAACCACAACTTCTTGCTTAGCTTCTCATCCTCGCCCTCTCCATCTTGCAAGATAAGCTTCTCGTTCAAACCCTTCTCCATCTACTTCTCCTTCCTCTCCCTTTTCTTGATTCAGAGTGAGAAACTGAACTGTTTGTCTCTGAAGTGAGCAAAATGCCTCCAGGTTGGGCTTATTTATGTGGTTGTTTTGAATGATGAGAGAGGAAATGAGAGTTGGGAGTGAGGATATGTTCTGCTTTTTCTCTGCTACATGCCATAAGAATATTGAAAAGGTGTCCGTCTTTTTTCTGTATGCATCAATCAGGTTTAAATTTTTTTACTATTTTCCATTTTTTGTTGTCATGCATGCATTGTGATGGCATCTTCCAGTTAAGTTTCTTGACTTGCATGATTGATAGGAGATTATTCAAATTCTAGTCCTACATGGAATCAACCTCTCCTTTTGTCTAACTTGCGTACAAAGGGAGAGGCTATCAGTCTTATTCCAATGCTACAATAATAACATATAGCACAGCCAGTGCAGCTACCCTTGTCATCTTCATAGTAAAATAGGCTACACTGATGTTTACTGAATTAATAAAAAGTTGGAGAGATACCAATCAACAAGGCTAGAGCTTTCTTCTGTGTTAGTGGTGTTCATCAACTTGTGAGCCTCCCTTACTGTATTAGTATTATCTTGTTTCCTTAAAAAAAATTTTAATGGAATGTGAGGAAATTCCCCACCGTTTATGTCTCAAAGAAAAAATTGTGAACACCATTGTCACAAGTAAGCTTTATCAACATTTGAATTCAGTTGATTAGAATGAGTGAATTACATTTTGTGAAAAGGAATTCTTATAATGGTGGAAAAGTGGGGGACAAAACAAGAGGAAACGAACAAACAAATGGGGTTCTATTTCAAAAGGAAAAAAAATGTGACACGCTGCTTATAGCTCTCGACTAGTTCTTATCCTTGAAAGGTCAAAACATTTTAGCCAACCCCAACATGCCCACAAGATTGTATTCGTAGTTGTAGGTCATGGAGGACGCATGCCATCCGAACACAGCCCGGTCCAGTTCGGCGCGCGCGTGTTGGGATGTGGCCCATGACCCAACGTTCATAACAATAGACATGAGAGGAATTAGTATATATATTACTCAATCTCCCATCTTTTATCCAATGTGGGACTAAAACCAAAGCCAAATAAGAGAGAAACTTAAGTTTTCCTTCCAAATTCAAAATACATCCAACAGTCCCCCCAAAACTTGAGTTTTAGGGAATATAAAACAAATCAATAATAAATAACAAACAAATCATCAGATCATAAAACACAAACAAAATTGGGCAACATTATACTGTGGATCCGCGACAGGTGGACTACGCCTGGAACTTTCCTTAGTGAATTCATCGCCATCTGAGAGACATAGTGGATTACGCCTGAAACTAGCCTCTTTTATCGGATATTGATAGAATACACACACAGTAAGTTTTCATCTATTGAGCAAGCGGTTTGAGAGTTACAAGTCATGCTCACAATAACCGACGCATGAGAGTTTCTAGGGGTCAGTCCTGCCCCCCAACCGCGGCCATCACGGTTCCTTTCACGCATGTAAGTCCTCCAAGGGTACTACAGCTGGATGATATACCCTCCACACTACATGCGTTGGACTTATTAAGAGTTAACTCATCTTTACCTAGCTACATCATAAGAGCATCATCATCATAGAGAAGGGGTAGTAGTTACAATGCTACATATATGATATAAATATATCTGGATCGATGCTCTATATGAGTATCACCAGCCCAGCTTATTTTTACCACATTGAACCTCTTTCATGGAATCAACTCCCAATCAAGTAGGTTGGGTTCCCGCTGTCGGTAAACTCTAATATGGGCTTAATCCTATCTCCCTCGATGATTTTAGGACCACACTCCTAAAAAGACCCTTAGTCAATGAGTCAGCAATATTCTTCTTGGACTTTACAAAGTCTAGAAGCACAACTTTGCCCAATAGGCGCTGAACAGATAAGTCTGATTTGAATGTGCATGTTCATCTTCTTATTGACATTATCTTTCTTTAGAATCTCAATGGTGAATTTTGAGTCAGTATGAACTGAGATAGAAAGTATAAGTTTCGGCACGATAGAGATTTCTGACAAAAAGTCCTTTAACCATTCAGCTTCTATACAAGTAATGTTCAGAGCTATAAGCTCAGACTCCATGGTGCTCCTGGTAATTACTGCTGGTTTGCAGGATTTGTAGGACACAGCAGCACCGTTGAACATGAATACATATCCGGTAATAAACTTTACACTGTTGGAGTCAGTGACCCAGTTGGTGCCACTGTACCCTTCTATTACATCAGGATATCCAGTGTAAGTCAGACAACAGTCAATTGTGCCTCTAAGATATCTGAATACTCTCTAATGCAGTCCAGTATTCTCTACTAGAATTACTAGTATATCTACTCAATCTACTTACTGCATAAGAGATGACAAGCCTAATCCTGTTGGAAATGCAGAGAAGTGAACCGATTAATTGAGAGTAATTCAGTTGAGACATAAGCTCACCCATATTCTTCTTCAAAGCAATTGAAGAATCATAGGGTGTAAAAATAGGTTTAGAGTTATAAAAATCAAATTTATGAAGCATTTTCTCAATGTTATGAGAAAGACTCAATGAAATTCCATTACGAGTTCTGAATATTTTCATTCCAATATCATATCGGCATGACCTAAATCTTTCATATCAAAGTTTTGAGAAAGATAATCTTTTACCCTTTGAATTGCATTAAGAGAAGTATCAATGATGAGAATGTCATCCACATAGAGACAAAGAATGATGTAATCATTATCAAGTTTTTTTTGAATAGATGCAGTTGTCATACTCATAGGTAATGAATCCAAAATTTGAAATGACTTTGTTGAACTTCTGATGCCATTGTTTTGGTGCTTGTTTAAAATCATACAAGGACTTCACTAGTTTGCACATTTATTTTCTTGTCCCTTAGCAATGAAATCTTCTGGTTGGTCCATATATCTCTTCTTCGAGATCGCCATTCAGGAAAGCAGTTTTCATATTCATTTGATGTATGAATAAGTTATGAATTGAAGCAAGTGTAAGAAGGATTCTGATTGAAGAGATCCTGGCAACAGGAGAATATGTAGCAAAAAAGTTAATACCCTTTTGTTGGGTAAACCCTTGGCAATTAATCTGGCTTTGCATTTATCGACAGTGTCATCGGGTCAGAGTTTCTTCTTGAAGATCCATTTACAACCTACATGTTTGCATCCTGGAGGAAGGTCAGTGAGAATTCAAGTATTATTCTCTATTATGGACTTGATCTCACTGTCTTTCTTTCTAGAAAGGTGACTCAGAAGAGTTCATTGCCTCCTTGAAGGAGCTAGGATCACCTTCCACAAGATAGGTAAAGATCTTCACCGTAGAATGTAAGAGTCTTAGTTCTTTTGCTTCTTCTAGGTTTCCTAATCAGTTACAGGAGCAGAACTAGAAGAAGAGATATCAGAGGCAGAAGGAGTGCAAGAAGGATCACTAGAGATTCTAGACTTGATTGGAAAGATGTTTTCAAAATAAATAACATTCCTAACTTCAATAATGGTGTTGTTGGATATTTCACTGATCTCAGAGTTAACCATAGGAATCAGTTAACATTGCTATCTAGTGCATATCCGATGAAGATAGCATCAACAATCTTGGAGCCGATTTTTCTTTTCTTCGATTCTAATATTGAAATCTTAGTCAGGCAACCTCAACTTTGAAGAATTGAATGTTAGAAGTGTTGGCCCAAAGATAACAAAATTTGAAAAAAAATTTGATTGCATGTTAAAAGAAAATGATTCTTTTAAAAATAAAGTTGCATGCATTGAAAAAGAAAATGAAAGTTTGAAAAATGAGAATGTTTCCTTAATGTCTAAATTGAATGATTTATGTGAAGGAAACACTTCTTTGAAAAATAAGATTATTTTGGTGAAAAAACAAAAGGAAGTTGCTTTACATGAAAACACTTCTTTGAAAAGAAAAATTGATGAAAAAGAAAAAGAAAATGTTTCTAAAAAGAATAAGAAAATGATTCTATTTCTCATCATGCTTTACATGCCACCACTAATGAGATGAAATTTTTGAAAAATAAAATAGATTGTTTGAGCTCAACTTTTGAGCACATGTGCATTTAACCACTCTAGATTGGAGTCCTTGTTTTCAAAGAAACAAACTCCACATGTTCATGCACATCACCCACATACATATTCACTATTTGCACGTCATGATCACACACATACACATATGCATACTAAGGTGTACAAATGTACACATTGTGGCCGCAAAGGCCATTTAGCAAAATTTTGTTATGATAAATAAATGTTTTTAATTTTGCTAACAAAAATGTTTGGGTCCCTTGCAAAGCTAACCTCCAAGGACCCAAAAGAAAATGGGTACCAAAGTCCCCACCTTTTGTATTTGATGTAGGTGTGGGCTCTCACACGACGTGAGAGATTTGGTGCCTTGATGGTGGTTGCACATGGACTCAATGGACACATATTTGATGCACCGCTATCAAGGAGGTTTGGTGGGTCAACCACCATGTTTTGGAGATTTGGAGCATAGTTCTTTGGTTTGGTAACTATCTCTCAAACTCTTAGTTTATTTACATGCTTGTTCATATATGATATTTTTAGCATGTTCATGTTTTATTTGTTTTGTATTTCATGTGGTAAATACTTATTTAGATGTAGATTCTATTAAAATTTGGATATATACATATATAAGTAGTGAGCAAACAAATTGATTCATATATTTTGCACTTCATTGTTCATTTGTACTTACTATATGCACATGTATAGCCTAGTTTTGATGATTCTCTCATTTACACTTGTTTTGCCTATTTTCATGTTTTACTTCATGTATATGTATTGTGTATTCAAATCTAATAAATATACATGTATGCCCCTTTTTGAGTCTCTTACCTTCATGCAAATTATATCATAAACTCTTTTTATGTTTGGGATATGTATGCATATTGTTAGTTTTGGATAAAAACATACATATACCTAGAAGTTTGGTTTATAAATGAAAAATGAATTTTCATTTTTTTTGATAAAATGACTTGTGTTTTGAGCTTTATTGATTATCTTCATGAAAAATGCTAATTACATGATTCTTGTGCACTCACTTTTATTTGTTTATTCATGACTTTGTTTCATGATTATTTATGAGCTTCATGGACTTTGAGTGTCGAATTTTATGTATTTAGTATGTTTCATGATATACTTATGATTTGATTTCATGTTTTGAAGGATCTTTAACTATTTTTTCAAAAATTATTTAACTAGTTATTATTCTTCATTTGGTAGTTTATGAGTTATACACTAATTTCTCTTTATAATCTCAATTGGCATCATAATTTCATTTGGTATCACAATTGATATATTTTTGTATATACTCATATTTTTTCCCCTATATGTATGTTTCATTTCAACTTATATCAATTTCTATTGATATTATCATTTCTCATATATATATATGATTTTCGTGTGCTTGCTTTACAATTAGTTTACATATTTAAAGCACATAGTTTATGCTAAGCTTAATTTAAAACTTTATTTTCAATTGGTATCTCAATTAACATTTAAAGCTTATGCATTATTTTTAAATTGGTATCAATATGTTTCAAATTTATTATAAATTTCAATTGGTATCAAGATGTTTTACTTATTTAAGAAATTCATTCAAAATTGTAATGTTTATTTACAATTGGTATCTTAAAATTGACTACAATTGTATCTTAAAAATTTTATATGATATCTTAAAATTTGATTTATTCAAATTTTGTTTTAATAAGAAATTAAAAATGTTTTGATTTGTATTGCCTATATGCAAGGGGCTTAACATCTCTTCTACATATAGATTCATATTGAGTGTATCTTATATTGAGGAGCTTGACAACTCTTCTTTATGCAGTACACATGTGTAGGGGGAGCTTCACATCTCCTCTTATGCATTGCATATTATGCGTTATGTGAATTAAGGCTTGTCATCCCTCTTTCATGTATTGCATATATGTAGGGAAGTTAACTTAGCGTCTTTCTCTTCATGAATGTATATCACATATATCCTTTATTGATTTGTTTAATGTCACCCCTTTTATTGATTTTGGCTTTTGACTAAGGGGGAGAAATTTTTTTTTTTACTTTAACCCCTTTGTTGATGATTGACAAAAAGGGGGAGAAGTATTTGGTATATATGCATGTTTTTCTTGCTTTATTCATAAAGGGGAGAAGTATTTATGTTTATGCATATATGTTTTGTATTGCAAACAGGAGAAAAGAATGTGATGTGATTAATGCTTGTTTATGCATGTTTTATCTCCGTATATTTGCATATATGTTTATGTGCTTCATTGCATATTTATTGTTTATTGCTATGCATGAGTTAAGGGGGAGCTTCCTTGAAGCTTAACTTTAATCCATGCATATATAACTTCATGAGTTTTGTCATCATCAAAAAGGGGGAGATTGTTTGGCCCAAAGGCCCATCACTCTAGTTTTGATGATGATCAACTTTTGTAGTTATAGTACTAATGATCTTGTGTTTATTTAGTTTCAGATTTATGATCAAGATCTTAGTAGGTGTGTAGCTTCAACAAAGGATTTAAAGTCAAGTTTTGGAACTAGCACGGTTTGATCCAAAGAGCTATTGGATCGTGTTTGGACACCAGTCAAGAAGATGAGAAGACTTCAAGTGAAGACTTCAAGAAGATGAAGACTTGTGTCTAGGTTTGTTTTTTATAAGATTTTGTTTTAGATTAAATGTAAAGGATAGAATAGTTGGTGGATTGCTCAAGTATACCATATACACACACACACTCTTGATTTAGATATGTTTTCATAAAGAATTTTCATTTTGAAAAAATGCAAAAGAGTTTTCTTTTTTTGGAAAAATACCGGTTTGGTTTTTGGACTTCATTATATATATGTATTTAACCAAAACCATATTTAGTGCTTAATGTCAAAACATAGATATTTCATCATGTATGTGTAGTGGATCATATCCATAAACTCTATGCTTCAACTGAGTTTAAATATCTTGTTTTTATATTTGGAGAAGTTTAGAAAAATTGTTTTGGAAATATCAAGTTTTGGAAAATACAGTTTTTAGTTTGAGCCGATATTTTCAAGTTACAAAAATAGTCCAAATTATTTGTAACATGCCTTGATTTTGTGCAAGCATGTTTGTTTATCAAAGTATATTGGTAAAACTATTTTTGTAGATTTTTAGTAATTTTATGGGATTTTAATTGAGCCAAAATGACCAAGTTTTCTTTCCCTAAAATCCCTTACCTGGCTTCAGCCGGTCGACCGCAGCTTGAAGTCGGTCGACCGACTCGGTCGACCGACGTGCACAGACGTGCACGCCAGTCTGGCTGGAGGGCCGGTCGACCGAGACGGTCGACCGTCCAGAGAGCTCTGCTCTCTGGAAAGCCCTGGTCGACCGGGCCGGTCGACCGGTCGGAGAGACTGCTCTCTGTATTCAGGCCTCGGTCGACGGGCCGGTCGACCGCTGCCCCAACGGTCAGAAAAATGACCGTTGGCGGTCGACCGGACGGTCCGGTCGACCGTCAGGCCACCTGGATCCCACGGCTAGTTTTTCTAGCCCTATAAATTTAGGGGTTTGGGTGCTGTTTTCTCTAAGATTTTTTAGTGGGTTTTGAGCTAGTTTTTCCTACTTCATTAAAAGAGTTTTCTCCACTAAATTAAGAGCTAATACTTCCATCAAAAGGGGAGTTTATCAAGAGTGGATTTAAAGTGATTTTCTTGAGTTTTCCTCCACCATCTCTTTCCTTGTTTTCTCACACAACACTTGAGCCATCCATTGCTATATCTACACATAGGGATTTGTTGTGAGAGGATTTAGGTGATCAAGAGTTGTGATCACCAAAGTTCCTTCATTTGTGTAACGCCCCGATCCCGCAGGTACGGGGACGTTATGGCGACGTACATACGCGAGGTGAAACAACCTCACGCGTACGTTAAGCCTCAGTACAGGGAATCACCTCCATAGACATAATGGTTCCAGCAGGAAATAAGTACAAGAATACCTGCAGAAAGGGGTTAGTGATCATAACAGATATAAAACAGGGATAAATGAGATAACAGAAATAATTACCAAGACACCTATAAAGAGTCTCGATGAGAAATCTCCTATGTGACTCCAAGGCACTATCTGATAATACGGTAGCTCGGATCTCCAACCTGGGCATGCAAACTCAGGGTCGTCAGAAAGCGACCTAGTGAGTGGTAAAATGAAGGAGGCAATAATATGTACTATAGTAATACAAGCACAATAATAATAGATAATACATGCTGTTGTAATAGTGATACCATACCATATAATAAGCATATAATAAGCATATAATAGCAGCAGAAGTATCTAAACATGAAAGATATAAGCATGTTATCTTTTAATACCATCACTACCTAGCCGTTATCATCTGGTCATGTCTTTAGGCGTGTCCGGTTTATATCATAAATACTGTCGTTTAGTGGTGACGTGATAGCAGTGACCATACAGGTGGGCATATGAAAACAGAATAGATGCAATGCAGAACATGCGTAGTATGCCACCACAGAAAGAGTAACATGTACCAGGCAAAGTAACAGATATACATGTAACATGATAGCGGATAAATGTTCAGGTACAGAAATAAGTCAAGTGAATACATGTATCAGGCAAGTCATGTTATTGATACAATAGTAGCAATCAGTACCACCTGGTATTGTAATCACTCTCTTCCAATGTCCCATACCACTGGCAGTTCATACTGGAGCCCGCACTCCAGTCGAACCCAGCCGGACATGGCCTACGGGTACCATTATCCAAACGAGAGAGTAACCCAATAACAAGTGTTCCCGATGTCACTATTGTGTATACTGTTTTATTATGTTAATTGGAAACCAACTGGTCGAGGAGCTCTTATCGGGTGGGTGTATCCCATGCATACCTGGGACAACGGCCTTAAACAGACCCCTGGCTGCTGAGACCAGGGCCAGCCCGCTAGAGCTGTAACATGTAACGGGAATCTCAATGAGCTAAATAATAACGGGATGCTCATGAGTAACATACGGTAGCCAGCACTACCCCGTCCCCTGCAGTGGGACAAACAATGGATCCAGACATCCACCCGATATGATCTAATCAACCGTCAAGTCTCCCCCATACCCAAGTTATCATTATTATCTGATATGTCAAGTATACAATGTGACAAGAACAACTACTGTACATGATACGAGTAACATGATAACTGGACCAGAGCTCTGTTGATAGCGTAGAACAATATAACGGGAAACGGGAACAATATAACGGGAACAATATAACAGGAAACGGGAACAATAGATGTGGGATTCCACATATCGCATATCAACAGCTCTCATGTACAGTAACGGGAATATCCATATCAGTACAGGAAACAATCATATAACATGAATACAGGAACATGGAACAATAATACATGTAATATGCACGGTGATCCATATGACAAGAAGATAGAAACAACACATGTATGTACACTTGTGCGGTGAGCATATGTAGCAGTGCTGTCTGTGTAACGAGTATCCGTGAAGTGGTGCATGTATATATCGGTGGGACATGAATACGAAATAAGAGAGTGTGACGTGTCATAGTATCTGTACAACATGTACATGTAATTGAAAAACACCTAGAGGGGGTGAATAGGTGTAAGTGCTAATCTAGAACTAAATGCAAAACTATGTGCGCTAAATGCGGAAGTTAATGCAAATCTTGCAACACACTTAGTACAATCAACAAGTGTAGCCGAATTCCCCGTGAAGGCTCTGGACTAACTCCTCTTGATTCCCCTTGAATGGGTTGAGGTGCTATGTGAAGCTCTTGTTGATTAGGTACAAGTGAGGCACACACAAACAACCAAGCATATAAGATGAATAGGCAATATGAATATATGCAAGGCAACACAAGCAAATAGATATGGTATGGCAATATGAATTATGTTCAACACAAGCAAATATGGTATGATGATATGAATGATGCTTTGCACAATTATAAGAGAGAGTTAGAGAGACAATAGATCAAAACGCAAACACTAAGATATGTTTCGAGGTTCGAGCACCTTGCTCTACATCCCCGCTTACACCACCATGTAGGATTTCCAATCCACTATAGGAGTACCGAACTCCTCTCTCAACCTTACAAAGCCACCCGAGGCTATACAACCACAATCCATCTCTACCGAAGAGGGATAAGGCCCGTAGCCAATACAACTCAATCACAATCACCTCTACCGAAGAGGGATCCAACACCACTCCGATCAACCTCTACCAAAGAGGGATACACAAATAAAGGAGGGTTTACAACTTGGAGGCTTAACCTCAAACACTTCTCTTTTTCTGTCTTTTCCACAAAACAAGATCCTAAATAGATTAGGATAGAAGATAGCTCAAGTGTGGAAACTAGGTGTTTTTGGAAACAAGCAACAAAGAAAACTACTTGGGAAATCTTTTGTAAAAGATAGAAAATGAAAATCAATGCAATCTCCCAAAACCTAGTTCTCTTTGATTTTCCAAAAACCCAAAACAATAAAGATTGGAAGTTTAAAGCAAAAACTCTTTTTAAAACTCTTTTAAAACAATAGAGAAAGTCTGGAAATTTTGTCTCTAAAAAACCTTGGCCAAAAACCCAAAGAGATGGGTTTTTATAGGCCCATCAGAAAACTAGCCGTTAGGCTGAGCTGGCAGTCTGACAGACTGCCGGTCGGCCGGCCCGGCCGACCGCCAACGGTCTAAAATGTGACCGTTGGGCAACCACAGTCGACCGGCCCCGGTCGACCCAAACAAACAGAGAGCTCTGCTCTCAACCCGGTCGACCCGTACGGTCGACCGTCCCAATGTCTCCAAACGTGCACAAATTTGTGCACGTCGGTCGACCGTCCCGGTCGACCGACTTCAGCCAAGTCGACTAGGTCAGTTGACTTAGTCGACTGATTGAAGCCTGAAACAGAAAACTAGGTCAGAAAGACAGTTTAAAAATATTTTGAAAAATCTTTTAAGTCTTCTAAAAATCCACAAAACTTGTTTTAATCATTTTATTTGAAACACAAACAAGTGATAAAATTTCAAGACATATGTCAATCATATCAATTCATTTTTGAGTCTTGCAAATTTTATCAAAACAAACACTTGTATTTTTATCAAACTTGATTTTTCAATACATGAATAGAAAAGTCAAAATAAGTTTGTCTAGCAAGTTTAAAGCATGTATGTATATCTAGAACATATCTAATATACATATAAATAAAGTAACTTGTTTTGATCTACTATTCATGAAAACCAAAAACCAATCATGAAACGTGTGTGTTATGTGCACTTGAGCATATCAACTATACTAAGCTTTACAAATGATCTAAACACACTATCTAAACTAGGATACCTAAGTCTTCTTGATGATCTTCATCTTCAAGTAGACTTGCTCCAAAACTCCATCTATGGGCTAGGCAAAGTGTGATCTTGAAGCTTAAGCCCTGGAATCAACATGAAAAGCTTCTAAACTCCTTGTAGAAGCTAACCACCAACTAATATCTTGGTTAATGATCTGAAACTTAAACAACACAAGATAATTAGTAAACATAACTACATGAGTTAATCATCATCAAACTAGGGTGGAAGGCCTTTGGGCCAACAATCTCCCCCTTTTTGATGATGAGAAAACTCATGGAGTTATATATGCATGAATTAAAGTAAAGCTTCAAAGAAGCTCTCCCTTAACTCATGCATACCAAATAAACATAATAATATGCAATGAATATTAAACATGAATGCATAATATGCATAAAAAAAAACAGGTTCTAGATACCAATGCAATGTTCAAAAACAAAACATGCTCTAGATACCAATTAACATACATTAAACTATATTAAACTTAATATATGCAAAAACATAAATATGCATATATGCATATATATAAAACTCAACCAAATCTTTCTCCCCTTTTTTGTCAATCATCAACAAAGGGGTAAACACAAAACCATAAAATAAATGAGGGGTAAAAATCTTTCTTCCCCTTTTTGTCAATCAAAACAATAAAAATGTTCTCCCCCTTTTTGTCTAAAACAAAAACAAAGTCAATAAGGGGTGACTTTAAAAACATGTATCAATTGAAAATATGTCAATGAAGCATCTTGATACCAATAAACAAAGATCTATAAATGTTATATGCTATATACATTCATGAAGAGGAAGACGCTAAGTTAGCTTCCCTACACATGTGCATTACATGAAAGAAGGATGTTAAGCCCTAATTCACATACCACATTATGTAATGAATAAGAGGAGATGTGAAGCTCCCCCTACACACGTGTACCACTTAAAGAAGAGATGTTAAGCTCTTCAATATACATACACTCAACATGAATCTATATGTAGAAGAGATGTTAAGCTCTCCTTGCATATAAGAAATTTAAATCAAAACTTTTGTATTTTACTTAAAACAAAATTTTTAGATACCAATTTAAAACACAAGACATCTTGATATCAATTGAAATTAAACATAATAACTTTTGAATGTCTAAACACAAATTTTGATACCAATTGTAAATGTTTTACCAATAGAAAGATTTTACATAGAAACATTGATACCAATTGTAAGAATTATTCATTTTAAACATATGATACCAAATTCGAATTGTCAATCATAAAGTATGGGAGTACAAATACCAATTGAAAGACAAATCAAATTTTCTCCCCCTTTATGAAATACAAACTAAAATAATGCATAGTCTTGATACCAATTTAAAAGTAATCAATTTAACAAAATTGAAACTCAAGCACTAGCATAAACACAAACATATATATGTATGGAAAATAGATACCATTGAAATTGATATTCTTGGAATTTGAAATCATACATACATACAAAACAAATATGAGTATATAAGAAGATCAAAATGATACCAATTGAAAGAGTTCAATGATACCAATTGACATAACAATAGTTCAGTGTATACATCATATTACTACTACCTCCCAATCATGGACAAGTTTTAAATGATTTTCATTTTAAAGCATTCATGAACATGATCTCCCATCCATCCTCCCATTAGGGTAGGGGTTTTCAAAATAGATTTAAAAAATAAGCTTTGTTTGAAATACTCTACAAAGTGAAGAATACGAACTAGTTAAAATGGAAATATTTGTTAACTAGTACGAAATCCTTCAAGTAAGGAATAAAACAAAATTATTTTTCATAAACATGAAATCCACATGATATCAAACACTCAAGTTCAATTAGGCATAAATATGACTCATGAAAACAAAACATGAGTAAGTAATAAATGTGAGTGTACAAATAAGAAAAGAAAAAGAAAAGAAGAGAAATGTTTAAATAATATTATTTTAATAGGGTCAAAATTGACTAGCTCCGAACGGTGCCCAAAAATACAGAAAATAGAGAATATTACCCTAAGACGTAATATGAAAACGGTTTGTAGAAATTCAATCTGGTTTGCAAATTAAAAATCCCAGGAGATTTCGCCGATACCGGGCAACACCGGTTTGGCCAGATTTTCGATAAATTCAGAAAAATCCCCAAAATACCCTAACGTAGATCTTATGATTCTAAGTAGGGGTGCCACCGGATACGGATTATCCGTGGATATCCGTATCCAATCCGCCTCCAGTCCGGATACGGATATCATTTTTTCACATCCGTCAATATTCGTATCCGTATCCGTATTCGAAAGGTAGGTGCGGATACAGATATGGTAAAAATAATATCTTATTCGTATCCGATCCGATATCCGAATGTTGCGTGCTTCATAATGATATCGGTATGGAGAAGGCCATTCTTCAATGGACAAGATATTAAATTTTGATATTTTGAGTTGGTGAAAAAGTAATAGTGAAAAGTATTCGATTCTTGCAAGAGCACCACATGATATTTTGAGTATTTCGACATCAACCATGTCATCCGAATCGGCATTTAGCACCGGAGAACATGTAATCTATTATTATAGAAGTCAAATGACAATGAATACGATGATGTATTGATATATACACAATAATATCATAGTATGTATCATATTTAATATTGTAGTAGATGAGATAAAAAATAATATAAGTATTTCTGTTTAAATTATTTTTAACCATATCCATTTTTAACATATCCGATTAGTATCCGCATCCGATCCGCTAATATCCGATTTATATCTGATATCCGATTTTGGCGGATACGGATATCATTTTTTCACATCCGCCAATATCCGTATCCGTATCCGTATCCGAAGGTTGGGTGCGGATATGGATATGGTAGAGATAATATCCGATCCGTATCCGATCCGATGGCACCCCTAATTCTAAGACACAAGGTGAAAGCGGATTCTCAAAATTGTACTCCGTTTGTGAATAAAAATCGGAGAGCCGGTTAGCGGTATCGGTCGACACCGACTACGGAGATTTTCCAAACTAATCCAGAAAAATTTCAGAAAATCCTGAAAAATCTAAAATATTAGAAAATGATTTTTAAACCTGAAATCAGCTCAATCGGACTACTACGGAGGTTAACTCAATTTTTGTACGTCGTATTGCGTACCGATACAGTGATACGTACACCGGGAGCAGGGGGTTACATTTCTCCCCACCTTACAAAAAATTGCGTCCTCGCAATTTCAATCAGGTGTGAGAACAAGATTTTCAACCCCAGAGCCAAAATGTTACAGGTTCACGACACTTCCGCTGCGCACTCTGATATCTATAAGGAACTCGGGATGGAGAAGTACGGTAGTGAACTAATTCTTACGGATGGGAAGCAAGACGATGTAAGGAAAGCGAGAAGGAAATCAGATGTTCTGGTTGACAACTGGAAGTAAGGAAGGAAGGCAAACGAGTCAAGGAATGAATTGTCAAGGTCATGGTATTCTTGTACTCGTTGCTGGAATCCCCAATTCAGATACAGATCAGTCAATCTGAATCTGATTGTACTGTTGGTAAGAGCCCAAGGATTGACCCAGGTGGTTACCCACACCAGGTGTGAACCTAAGTTCTGATACCACTATGTAACGCCCCGATCCCGCAGGTACGGGGACGTTATGGCGACGTACATACGCGAGGTGAAAACAACCTCACGCGTACGTTAAGCCTCAGTACAGAGAATCACCTCCATAGACATAATGGTTCCAGTAGGAAATAAGTACAAGAATACCTGCAGAAAGGGGTTAGTGATCATAACAGATATAAAAAACAGGGATAATGAGATAACAGAAATAAATTACCAAGATACCTATAAAGAGTCTCGTGAGGAATCTCCTATGTGACTCCAAGGCACTATCTGATAATACGGTAACTCGGATCTCCAACCTGGGCATGCAAACCCAGGTCGTCAGAAAGCGACCTAGTGAGTGGTAAAATAAAGGAGGCAATAATATGTACTATAGTAATACAAGCACAATAATAATATAATACATGCTGTTGTAATAGTGATACCATACCATATAATAAGCATATAATAAGCATATAAATAGCAGCAGAAGTATCTAAACATGAAAGATATAAGCATGTTATCTTTTAATACCATCACTACCTAGCCGGTTATCATCTGGTCATGTCTTTAGGCGTGTCCGATTTATATCATAAATACTGTCGTCTAGTGGTGACGTGATAGCAGTGACCATACAGGTGGGCATATGAAAACAGAATAGATGCAATGCAGAACATGCGTAGTATGCCACCACAGAGAGTAACATGTACCAGGCAAAGTAACAGATATACATGTAACATGATAGCGGATAAATGTTCAGGTACAGAAACAAGTACAACTAAACAAGTGAATACATGTATCAGGCAAGTCATGTTATTGATACAATAGTAGCAATCAGTACCACCTGGTATTGTAATCACTCTCTTCCAATGTCCCATACCACTGGCAGTTCATACTGGAGCCCGCACTCCAGTCGAACCCAGCCGGACATGGCCTACGGGTACCATTATCCAAACGAGAGAGTAACCAAATAACAAGTGTTCCCGATGTCACTATTGTGTATACTGTTTTTTATGTTAATTGGAAATCACTGTCGAGGAGCTCTTATCGGGTGGGTGTATCCCGTGCATACCCGGGACAACGGCCTTAAACAGACCCCTGGCTGCTGAGACCAGGGCCAGCCCGCTAGAGCTGTAACATGTACGGGAATCTCAATGAGCTAAAACAATAACGGGATGCTCATGAGTAACAGACGGTAGCCAGCACTACCCCGTCCCCTGCAGTGGGACAAACAATGGATCCAGACATCCACCCGATATGATCTAATCACCGTCAAGTCTCCCCCATACCCAGTTATCATTATTATCTGATATGTCAAGTATACATGTGACAAGAACAACTACTGTACATGATACGGTAACATGATAACTGGACCAGAGCTCTGTTGATAGCGTAGAACAATATAACGGAAACGGGAACACTATAACGAGAACAATATAACAGGAAACAGGAACAATAGATGTGGGATTCCACTATCGCATATCAACAGCTCTCATGTCCAGTAACGGGAATATCCATATCAGTAACAGAAACAATCATATAACATGAATACAGGAACATGGAACAATAATACATGTAATATGCACGGTGATCCATATGACAAGAAGATAGAAACAATACATGTATGTACACTTGTGCGGTGAGCATATGTAGCAGTGCTGTCTGTGTAACGAGTATCCGTGAAGTGGTGCATGTATATATCGGTGGGACATGAATACGAAATAAGAGAGTGTGACGTGTCATAGTATCTGTACAACATGTACATGTAATAACAGTGGTCAGTGTCCAATATCATGTACGGTGAACTACAGTATCCGTGTAATGATGATAACACTAATGGAAAAGCGGTACTTATCTGGGTACTGGTGGAACATAGATGTGTAGCTATCATCCGTGTAACAGTAACTCCCTAACATGCAATAGCAGTATTGGTGTATCCGTATATCATTGAATGACAATATATCGTGTAATGCGTGATAACGATATCTAGTTGTACCGAATATATAGTATCCATGCTTAGCATGTTCGGGTAATAATTACGGGTACATATAGTCATGGTGTCTAGTGTGAGGCGGGTACCAGTGATCATATCTAATCGAGTATCAGCTATCCCTAATTGTAATGTAGGTCACCATCTTATGATATTGATTATTTTAACGAATTGTTATACTAGTCTTTCACTAAGTACCATTTATTAAACAGTATTTACAGTTGTTACAGGGATAACTGGTCAACACGACAAGTGTGATAAGGCAACCAATCAAGATTACTAAACATGATTAAATATAATTTATAAAAGAAAAACACTCACAAACTAGCCACGGGAAAGTCGCTCTCTTTTCCACGATCGCAACGGATCCAGAATCGTCCAAATCCGAGTCCAGATGCTTCCGATATCGCCCGAAGACTAAATCATAACAAAACGGGTTAAACATGTAAATAAAAGAATTCAAATGCAATTAATAAATGAAACAGGGGGTTTTCTGCAATTTTACCTGTAATGGGTTTGGATGCGGGTTTGGGCTCATAACGGGTCGGGTCCAGATCCACAACCCATATCCAATTAACTTAAGTTAATGGGTAATTGGGTTAACGGGTTTATGGGTTTAAAACTTAACCCAATAGTGGGTTAATGGGTTTAGGTTCTAACCCAAACCCACAAAAGGGGAAAAGAGGAGCAGCAGCAGCTTGTGCTGCTGCTGGGCTCTTGCGCGGCCGGCCGGCCAACCAGCTGGCCGGCGGCGCCGGAGGCCTGCCGGCGGCGGTCCCGGCCGCCGGCGACGGCCCATCTCAGGCCAAGAGAGAGGAGGTGAGGGAGAGAGAGAAGAGATGGAGAGAGTGAGAAAAATAGGAAAAAGGAAGAAAAGAAAAGAAAGAAGAAGCATAAGAACAGAAAAGAAGACAAGAAGAAAAAGAAAAGAAAGGAAGAAGGAGAGGGCGCCTGGCTGGGGTTGCGGCCGGCGGCGGCGGCCGGGCTGGAGCGCGACCGGCGCGGCGGCCGGCGGCCTGGCCGGGCCGCTGGCGGCAATTGGGGCCGCCCCTGTATGGGCTGCACAGAGAGAGGGAGAGAGAAGGGTTATGGAGAGAGAGAAGAGGAGAGAGAGAGTTAGAGAGAGAGAGCGTTTGGGAGAGAGAGAGGGGTTGTGTAGATGAGAGAGGGAGAGAGAGAGGGAGATTTTTAAATTAGGGGGAGAGAGAGAGAAAGGCGGTGGAAGTTGGTCAAAGGCGGTGGGGAAAGAAGGCGCTGGAAAGAAGAAGAAGGGAAAGAAAAGAAAAAGAAAAGAAAAGAAGAGAAATGTTTAAAATAATATTATTTTAATAGGGTCAAAATTGACTAGCTCCGAACGTGCCCAAAAATTACAAAAAATAGAGAATATATCCTGAGACGTATATGAAAACGGTTTGCAGAAATTTAATCTGGTTTGCAAATTAAAAATCCCAGAAGATTTCGCCGATACTAGGCAACACCGGTTTGGCCAGATTTTCGATAAATTTAGAAAAATTCCCAAAAATACCCTAACGTAGATCTTATGATTCTAAGACACAAAGTGAAAGCGGATTCTTAAAATTATACTCCATTTGTGAAATAAAAATTGGAGAGTCAGTTAGCGGTATCGGTCGACACCGACTACGGAGATTTTCCAACTAATCTAGAAAATTCCAGAAAATCCTGAAAAATTTAAATATTAGAATAATTTTAAACATGAAATCAGCTCAATCGGACTACTACGGAGGTCAACTCAATTTTTGTACGTCGTTATGCATACCGATACAGTGATACGTACATCGGGGAGCAGGGGTTACAATTTGCTTTGAGGAGGCGAACGAGTGCGTTCGCGGTTGTTTCGAGTTCGTGTGTGGACTCGGTGTTTGAGGTGCGGCCTCGGCGAGCTAGTGAGCTTGCGGTGTGTACGAGACTAGGGAGTCCTAGAGCTTGTAGGTATTGCGGCATTAAGTGATCCGGTGGGATCGATTTTAGTGGAAATCCTTCGTAGTGTCGAAAGCGGGGATGTAGAGCAAGTGTGCTCGAACCTCGAAACAAATCCCTCGTGTTTGCGATTGCTCTTTCTCTCTCTCTCTCCCTCTCTTACTTGTTTATATCTTGCATGCTATTATTGCTCTTATCTTTATATGCTTGATATTCTTATTGTGCTTAATTGTTATATGTTTGGGGTTTGTTTTTGCTACACTTGTATTCAACCAAGAGAGCCAACGCGGCACCTCACTCTTATTTAGAGGAATCTTGAGGAGTTAGTCCAGAGCCCTTCACGGAGAATTCGGCTACACTCTTGTGTTATACGTGGTGTTTAGTGTAGAAGTTTTTAGTTTGCATTAATAGTTTTTAATTCCGCATTTAGTGACCATAAGATTAGCCATCACCTATTCACCCCCCTCTAGGTGATTTACAAGAAGTTCTTCCTTTCCAACATTAATAGGGAGTAATATTAGAGTCTCTTGGGAGAACCATATTAAGTATAAAATAGCAAAAAGGAGAGCTTCACCCCAAAGGTTCTCAAGTGTACTTGAGCTGAGTAACATGCAGTTCACCATGTCCATCAGTGTTCTGTTCTTTCTTTCGGCTACACCGTTGGATTGAGGTGTGTAGGGAGCAGTTATCTCATGAATAATGATGTGTTCTTGGCAGAATTCTGTCATATCATTTGAGGTATACTCCCCCACGATCAGATCTTAAATTTTGATCTTCTTTTCACATTCGTTCTCAACTTCGGCTTTATACACCTTATACCAATCAAGAACTTCATCCTTGAATTTGAGAAGATAGGCGTAACAGAACTTGAAGTAGTCATCAATGAATGTCACAAAATATCTTCTACCGCCTCCGGTGAAATTCTGTTCGAGTCACACAGATCACTATGAATAAATTCGAGGGGTTCAGATGTCCTTGTGATAGAAGAAAATAATTTTCGGGTATTCTTATCCTGAACACAGATTTCATATTTAGAAGATGTGTCAAAAGAAGATTTAGGAATGAGATTCAAGCAATCATTTCTTGATAGCATTGAAGTTGACATGTCCAATCTTCCATGCCAAATATCACAACACTCGATGTTCAAAGCAAGGAATAGAAATTTTATTATCAGAAGGACTGATTACATTGAACCGGAAAAGGCCATCACAAACAAAGCCATTTCCAATGAAAGTATTAGACTTGGGGAGATTACAAACTTATTTGATTCCTTGACAATCCTATAGCCAGCTCTAAGAAGAGATAATTCGTTGATCAGATTTCTTTGAAGTGAGGGTACATGCAGAACACCTTGAAGGTCAGAATTTTCCCGGAGGTGTAATATCTCTAGCTAATAATACAATATTTTTATTTTTCTAAAGTATTTATTTTATTTTACTGGTTATTTTATTATTATTTGTTACTTAATTTATAGTACAAATTATTTTAAGATAGTAAATGATATTTTGGCCTTATATGTATATTTATAATTATCAGTATTATCATTTTAATTACTAGCTAGTATTTTTTTATTACTATGTTACTATTATTATTATTGTAGTTACTATTATTGTTAATATTGATATTGTTATTATTCTTATTGTTATTGTATTATTTTAGTCATTATTATTAATGGTATATTATTTTAGTCATTATCATTAATGGTAATATTTTTACCAAGTATTATTAGATAATATTTTTAATGTTGATAATTTTATTATTATTATTATGATTACTACTATCGTTTTTTTTATTATTAGTATTTATTATTGTTATTGTTATTATTATTCATATCTTTTTCTTTTTCCTAGCCCATAACCCATTACCGTTGAGATCCTTATTCATTAACCCAAAACCTAATCCCTATAAATCTATCTTAATTCAAATCCCAGATCCTAACTATCTAATTCAAATCCTATCTAATCAAATTTTTATCCTAGCAAACCAAATCATAAATTTAGGATAATCCTAATCTAAATCCTAACAAAAATCATATCTATCCTAACTTACACAAATCCAAATCTTATTTTCAAAATCATAACCTTAATTAATTTTATCCTAAACTACTAAGTCAAGCAGTTTGAAAGCCACTAAAATTCTAATTTTTAAAAATCCCTAAGAACCTATAAAAAGCCTAATAATTTTTTCTACCTCAAAAGAAAAATCATGACCCAACTCTCCCCATCTCCTTCTTTCTTTTCTCCTCAAGCTCGCCACCTCCTTTTTTTTCTCCTCATGCGAAGCATGAATGAAAAGAAATCTCAAAGTGTAGAAATTGAGGAACATGTTAAGGGAGATCAAATCTAAGTAAGTAATTTAATTTCTCACAAATTTATTTGGTATAAATAGTTTATTAAAAATCATGTCTATGTCATAATTATTTATGAATTTTTATACATCTAAACCCACTATAAATCTAACAAAAAAAAATACATGTGAAGATATACCAACTCATAATTTAATTTACATATTTTTTTCAAATTTTTAACAAGTATTATTTCAAAAAAAAAGAAAGAAAAAGAAAGAAAGTAAAAAGAAAAAAGAAAGAAAGAAAATTGCATATTAAAATAATTAGTTAAAAAAATAAAGAAAAATATAAATAATAGTCTACAATACATCTACTTTCTATGATAAAATCTTAGACTGATACCAATATAAATTAACTCAAACCACCCAATTTAAA